>VWZT01009979.1:59950-71343 GCA_013397055.1 Pachycephala philippinensis
GGCAGGCGTGTGCAGCTACAGTGTAGCGGAGGCTCGGAGCAGCAGCAAAGAAAACGGCAGGGCTAGGGCAGCCGCAGCCCAGCTCCCAGCGAGGAGGGGGAAGACGGGCTTGAGATCCCGGTGGGGTCCCCGGTAGGAAAGCAGCAGAAGGCAGCGGATCTGCAAAGGCGAGTAATCTCCTTCACTCCGAGGGGGAGCTCCTGTCTCCTCCGATGCCGGGAGAAACAGGAAGTCCAGGGCTGTATCCAGCCTTTGCCAGTTCAAATCTCGCAGCATACCCCGCCCAGCACGAGAAAAACCCAGGCCAGATGGACTCCTCCCCCAGTGGCCACGTCTTTTGTCCTTCTTAAGTATGTAACAATAGCCAACTAAAGTATGGAAAAATTCCTTAAGAGGGAAGAAACAAAAAACAAAAGGCAACTCCCAAAACCCTCAACAGCCATCTATTTACTCCAAAGTTGATTACTACAGGTAGGGTTCATATCACCTAATCTTAAATATCTAAAGATGTCTGTGAGACATCTTACTTTAGGCTGGGATAAAATTCCCCCAGGGAGAAACCAATTTCTGTCCTCCGTCTGTAGACATAATACAGATGGCTTGCTTGGCAGACACAACTTTTACATGAAATTTCTCAAAAGTAGGTCTTCAATAAAAAAAGATTATCTTTTTACAGTAAGTAGCTATCTCAGCATGGATGCCACACTGTGTGAAGCTTGGACATTGCTGTTCTAACCTTGATGTAGGTATTCAAAGTCAACCCTAGGAAGGGAGTTTAACATTGACCTCACTTGGTCAAAGCAATGTGAGAAACATCTATATCTTGTTCCAAAGTGTTTTGAAACACCTCTTTCAAAATGCTACAAAACTCTTGGGAAGCGATAAGGATTTATTCTCACTTTTTTTTTCTTCCCTGTAGAAGCTGCTTAAAAAGATTCTATTTGTCTGTATTCCCTTGGTAAAATCAAAATACGTCAAATATATACAAGATAAATAATTGTTAGCGCCATGAGAAAGAAGATATTTTTATTATTCTTTTATGAGCCATGTATGCATATAGACAGTAATAATTATCTTGGAAATATAAAGTGAAGATACATTTAGATTACATTGTATCCGTGGATCAGAATATCTGAAGAAAAGTTAATTAACTATTAAATCTAATACTTTGGATGTAAATCAGTAATTAACATCCTGTGTCTTTTGCTACCCTCCTTTCTTTACTCATTGACATTTTGTGACTCTTTTAATCATGTTTTTAAAGAAACCTGTTCTGTCAGTGCTCTTGAGGATAATACATTCTGGCAGATGGCTGGGATTAAAAAAAAAATAAAAAACCAAACCACCAAAACCAACAGAAACTGTTAAAGTGGCTTTTTCTGTCTGTGTTTTCAGTGTGTGTCATGGAACATCATGGAAAATGACATGAGTGATAGGAACCTGATGTGATTCAGATGATTTTCAAGGGGAAAATGGAACGCACTCTCTGAAGATTTCTTCTGCTCTCAAGCAGCCCACAATATCTTTGAAAATAGCACATATTGTCACAAAGTGACAGGAAAGATGCCAGAACTGGAGGGGTTAAAATATATAACTTCTATAGCTGTTCATAAAAAAATATAGCAAAAGAAAACAAATCCCATTAAAAGTTCCCCATCAGAATGGTGTCATTTCAAAAAGAAAGTTTCTAGGAAAACTTTTTTAATTTGAAGTTTTGCCTGTTGGGCTGGTTTTGGCTGGGGTAGAGTTAATTTTCTTCCCAGTAGCTGGTACAGGGCTGTGTTTTGGGTTTGTGCTGAACACAGGGTTGATAACACAGAGATGTTTTGTTATTGCTGAGCAGGGCTTGCACAGAGCCAAGGCCTTTGCTGCTTTTTGCACTGCCAGGCTGGGGAGGGGCTGGGGGAGGTTGGGAGTTTACAAGGAGGCACAGCCAGGACAGGTGACCCCAAGTGACCAGTGAGACATTCCAGGCCATGAGACATCCCAATCAGGATATAGAGTGGGCAGAGGAAAGGAGGAAGGGGGCAAGTTTGGGGTGATGATATTTTTCTTTCGAAGTACCCACTGTGAGTAGTGGGGTCCTGGGCTCCTGGAGATGTCTGAACACCTGCCCAAAAACATGGAAGCAGTGAATTAATTCCTTGTTTTGCTTTGCTTGTGTGCACAGCTTTTGCTTTCCTTATTAAGCTGTCTTTATCTCAACCTACAAATTTTCTCATTTTTACCACTGCGGTTCTGTCCCTGATCCCACTGGTGAGGCAGTGAGAGAGTGGCAACTTGGGGTTAAACCATGACTTCTGTTTTGATAAAATTTTGTTTAGAACACATTTTTGCTTTCCAGCACTAAAGACCAGAAAACTGAATTGTGTATTTCCAACACACCTTTGGAGGAGTATTTTTGAAATATAGTTTGGTTTACAGGTTTATGTTTTAATGATGAGCAACTTTTTGAACCTTCTTAAAACACTTTCCCAAAACTTCTACTTTCATAGTATTTCTACAGTTTTCAGATCAATTTTGGGAAAACAAAGAAAAAGAAAGCAGGCAAAATCTATTTCTATATGTATTCTAGTACAGAAAGTGTGGCATTTTTTTCCACATAATAATTTTCTTTTGGGTCACAAAGTCTCTTCTAATAAAAATATAGATGTGTACATATATATACATATGTGCATTCACTCACATGTGTTGTGTTCTAGCACATCATAGTCCTGGTTGACATATCAGCTATAGTTACTGAGCCAAAAAGCATGATTTTTAACAACTTTCAAGGCGCTTGAACAGGACAATATGGTGTTTATGCACTGATTGTATTTTTGTTCTACAGTTGGCAAAACTGGAGTCAAGCTATAATTGGTAAAGAAGAACAAAACCATAATTACAGACACACAATCAGAAAACTTCCTGATTTCCCACTTACAGTCTAAGTTCCTCAATCATTATGGTTTCTTCTTTAAAGTGCACTTTGTTAGCATAATGATATAAAATATTTGCCATATATGTATATATTGTTTCATTTACAAAAACCCATATAAATTTTTGATATTATTTTTTATTTGTTTTTTACAGATACTAAATATATTGAATAGTATGCCCTTTTCAAAAATATGTTTAGGAACACATAAGATAGCAACTTTTACTGTTTTGGGAGTGAAAGAGAGCATTTCAATAATTTCTCCGAAAGTTACTGTCAAATTCTCCCACTGAAATAGGAGACCTAGCTGAGCAAAGTATGATGTGAAAACCAGAGACACAGGGACAGAAGGTGACATGAAGGAAGAATTTTGTGAAAGAAAAGCCACCCTGGAGCAGGTTAGAAAGTGCTAGTAGGAAATTGCTTTGAAGGAAGAATTATAGCCAAGAAACTCTTCAAAACAATGTATGAACACTGACACCAGTGAGTCATGTTCAGTGTGTGTTGCCTTCCAGCTTATTTTTAACTTCTGTGTAGAAAAACTTGAGCACAGGTACTTCTAGGATTATATCTTGTGGGAAGTTTGAGAACATCAGCTCTATTCCTTCATAGATATGATAGTTATGGATAGTGCTAGCAAGTGTGCAGAAAGACTTGTGATTAATCAGCAGCATCCCAATTATGATGTTTTTGCCATCAGCACAGAAATGAGCTTTGGCAAAACAACCATCCCAGACTTCTTCCTTGAATTTAACCCTCCTCAAAGGCTCATATTTTGTATTAATGGTATCCATTACACCTGTGAAACAATAATGTTGTTGCTAAGCACAAACGAGATTTGTTTAATTCCGCTATTTGCTTATCTAGTGCTGTAGCTACTTTAAGTAATTTCTAAATGTTCATTCATCTTTTTTTTTAACCCTTACAGCTGAGAATTAATACCGCTGTCCTACAGGGAAGAAAAGAACAGTCTGTGAAAAAAACAAAATTAACAAAAAAATGCTGTCAAATATCAAGGACTTCAAAGACACCATCAGTCACAGCTTTTTCTGTTGTTGTTGTTTGTTTTCTTGCTATGGTTTCACTGCTTTGTGTTGGGTCTATTCTGTCTGCAAATAATTCTGTTGAAATAAAGGGAATCTTGTCTGGAAAGAGAAGAGGAGAAGAGTTGGGTGAGAACATGTGTGAGGAGCAGCCCTGCAGACACCCAGGGCAGTGCAGGAGGAGGGGCAGGAGCTGCTCCAGGCTCTGGAGCTCAGATTCCCCTGCAGCCCCTGGAGCAGCCCATGGTGAGGCAGCTGTGCCCCTGCAGCCCAGGGAGGGCACGGGGGAGCAGAGATCCACCTGCAGCCCCTGGAGGAGCCCAGGCTGGAGCAGGGGGATGCCCAAAGGAGGCTGTGACCCATAGGAAGCCTGTACTGGACCAGGATCCTGGCAGGGACCTGCAGACCTATGGAGAGAAGAGCCCACAGTGGAGCAGGTTTGCTGGCAGGACTTGTGACCCTCTGGGGGACACTGGAGCAGTCCGTTCCTGAGGGACTGACCCTGTGGAAAGGGATCTATGTTGGATGAGTTGGTGAAAAGCTAAAGCCCAGGTAAAGGACTCTTCCTGGAGAAGTTCAAGGAGAGCTGACTCCCTTCATCACCAAGGGGAAGGAGGTAGAGCCCAGGAAAAAAGGCGGGGGTTGGGGGGAAAGATTTCTAAAATTTGTTTTAGTTCTCATTATTGTACTCTGATTTTCTTAGCAATAAACTCAATTAACATCCCCAAGCTGAGTTTGTTTTGCCTGTGATGGTATCTGATGCCTGATCTCTCTCTCTCTTAATCTCAACTCATGAACCTTTGGTAATATTTTCTCTCTCCTCTCTACTTTTGGAGGGGAATGATAGAATGGCCTTGGTGGGTGCCTGGCACCCAGCCAGGGTCAAAACCCAACCACATGGATACTTAAATTTTAGTTGGTTAGTATAAAGTGAGATGAATTCAGCTTTTTGAGGATACCACAATGGAACTCAGTGGTACATGATGGCATGAATCGGATCTAAAATCAAAGGAATATTTTAGATGCTAAAAGAATTATTTGAAAAGACTTTTAATAAATAGACATAAGAAGAAACTAGTAACATCTGTTTGTAAATGAACCATGTAGGTAGAAAACGTAATAAGGAGAAAGAAGATAAAAATGATATGTAAATATGATTTTACTATAATTTTAACCATACAGTATTGATCATACAATAAAATATTTTATGACTCATGTATTTATCATGCTCCATGGTTGAGAGATGTTTTTTCTCTGTAGGCATATATTTTTCTCTTCAAAATCTACCTCTCTTCAGAGATCTGTTCTTCGAATTTAGGTTCACAATTGATCATTCTGGTCATACTAACTCTATTTCTGGTCTAGCACGGAAAGAATGACACTACTATACTTAACAGAAGAAAACTCTTTCTGGCAACAACCTTCAGGACTCCTACGTGTGTTAAACTGTCCTGCTCCTACACTCAAAGAAGAGAAAAAAATCAATAAATTTGCTAGACTCGTTGTTATGCAATCTAGTACATGGACATCATGCACCGGTCATGCTGAGAACTCATCGCTCAGGTGACGAGCTCTCTGGACTCAGCCCCATCCATCCCCCTGATGAGCTTGTATCAACCACACATTTTCCTGACAAATGCAGTCTCCCACTGAGGCCTACTGAAGTCCTCAGCAAAATGGGTGCACAAAGGGATATTTTTTTTTTTTTTTTAAATCAGAACAGATTAATGAAATGCATTCCTTCCCTCTTATTTCTGTGTAGCTTTCTCAAAAAAAAAAAAAATTCCCTGTAAATCTAACCAAGGACATTCACGAAAAACCTAATTTTTTCCTTTTTTTTTTTTTTTTTATAATGAAGAGGAACTGCATCGCATTTGAAAGAATTATGTAAGAAGTAGATAATGAAAACTTTCATGCACATGAAATCTCTCTGTGAAATACATCACAAGTCTAAAACTGTGTTAAATGTGCTTACTATGTGATCAACACTATTAGTGATGTATCAGTGATAACTGAGGTATTTTTCTAAGTTATCTCATATAGGCACTAATACAAATCTGTGAATGATCCTACAGAAAAAAATATAGAGATTACCGAAAAGAAGAAAAAAAAAAGAACGAAAAAAAAAGTGTCTACACTGGTAACTTGAAAAATCCTTCCCCAGCAGAGAAAACCCAGAAATATTTACCTACATGTAGTTTTCAAGGTAAAATCTACAATTCTCACACTGAGTTCCTCTGTGCGTTTAGATTGTCAGATTAGAAGGGTCTGAGGTTTCGAGGGCTTGGTTGTTTTTATTTGTTTTGTTGTTGCTGTTGTTGTTATTTTCTCTCTCCCCTTTGTTTTCTTTCTGTTATTGCATAGCATCTAAGTACCTTGATATTATTAAACAGGGAATACCAGGTGTGGTAGCAATAGAAGGTGTCACTCATCACTGAACTTCATCACTTACATAAATATATTTGCATAATGACTAGTACTGATATAACTATATTGATAAAAACGGTCATAGAGGATTTAACAAAGTATTTTGCACAAAGTCCCAAAACTCCCCAAAGGAAAGCCCCGAAAGGACCTTTGAATTAGCTTTGTTAAAATAATGATTCTAAACACTTTATTTTATTTTTAATAAAAAGAAGATAAGAGCCATTCAACCCATTTCCACATATTCTAGGCTTTGATCAGCTGTGTAAGACAAGGAATGACTTTACTGTTAATGTTTTTTCTTTGCTAAGTACTGTTTGAGAAACTATATATACCTGACCTTGTTTCTAAATGCTAGCTGGGGGAAAATAGTATTTTGGCTTCTTTATTGTTTGGCTCAAACACTTAAAGATCTGTATTTTAAAATTAAATACGTGCAAAGCCTCATTATTACCTCCAGTTTCCCCAAGAAATTAGAAATGAACTTTTAAAATAAATTTTCTTCTTTTACGCACAGTAATTCCTCATGTTTTAAGATCAGCTCTTCCCTACAGCTATAACCTAATCGGCATGCAGAGTTCTGATTATGAAATACAAGCAATTTGAGGGAAATCTTAATGTAATTTGCATTAGCAATTCTAGTTACTGGCTAAAGACTCTAAGATGGTTCTTTAAAAAAAAAATAAAATGGTATTTTTCTCTGCTGTGCAGTTGAGTTGTACTTTTATTCTGCTTGTGGATCGTGCAGAAACACTGCAAATTTCAGAGGGTATTAAAACTCAGAGGAAGAGAGTGAAATAGAAAACTGTGGAAGGGTGGAGGTCTTGTGTGTAAAAATGTACTGATTTAGGCAGAGTCAACATCAAGTGAACACATACTACGGATATAATTAGGAACAGTTTAATTGTACCAGTAATAAAGGCCTTGGTAAATTGCAAGCTTCAAATGATGATTTCAGGGTAGATAATGATTTCAAGATCTCTGCTAATATTTAAAACTCCTGGTTTTGGTATGGTAACTTCTAACAAAAAAAAACCCCAACAAAAACACACGAACCCCCCCTAAATAAATAAAAACACGAAGAAGCGCCCCAGCCTACAAAGGATGCTTCAAGAGGCCTCCCCCTTTATTCCCCTTTATGCATTCCCTCTCCCAAATTTCACATTCTATGAATCTTTTGCTGCAATGGCAAATCTGCTTCAAGTAAGACTGATTAAAATGAAATTACTCAGTCTCCTGACCCATGGCAAATTTCACAAGCTGCAATTTGTCTACTGGTTCAGCTGTGAGTACAATCTGATTGGCTGTAATTTAGCTTTATAGTGCCTTCCTCCTTCCTGTCCCCCCTAAGATTAGTAAAGTACAGTGATACTGAAATTAAATCAAAAAAATATAAGGTGGGGAAAGAAGAGAGAGGGGAGGGGAGAAGAGAGGAGGGGAGGGGAGAAAGGAATTCAGAAGGAAGGAAGGAAGGGAGGGAGGAAGGAAGGAAGGGAGGAAGGGAGGAAGAAGAAAGAGAAAGAAAGACCAAAAAAAACCCAACAAAAGACAAAAAGACAAAGGGAAAGGCAAAGGCAAGGCAAGGAGAAAAGAAAAGAGAAAAGAAAAGAAAAGGAAAGAAAATAAAGAAGGAAAAGAAAGAAAAGAGCTGGGAAAAGAAAGACAAAGAACAACAATATTTTGAGGCAAAGGAACTGCAGGGTAGACCACATTTCTTAAGCAGGATATTCTTCACACTGCAAAGTTTATCTCAGGATTGTGCCTTCAAGAAAATGAAATGCCTCTCTAAATCTGATAATTTCAATTTATATTTCTCATCTCTAAATAGTGTTTTCTTTAATAACACAATGAAATCATACCAAGTTGGTTTTGTTGTTGTGGTTGTTGTCTTGTTTGTTTTTTTGTTTGTTTTTTTTTAATGTCCGTAATGAAAACTTTTTAATTCTGAAAATAGGTAACAAAATTTCCTGTGTGACACAATTTGATTACTGTGCTTAAGTTTTCACCCCCAGGATGTGAGCACTCTCAGAGCAGTGTTTAAAGCAGCTTTTTTCTACAAGGACTTAGAGTTTTGTTTTGTTTTGTTTTATTTTTGTTTTATTTTGCTGTTTTCCCTGGCAAAAATCTCTTGGTGCACCTATGGGTAGGTTTTGGCTTCTGAAACCTTTGTCCATAAGAGGTTTCTGACTTCATAACTTCCATCTCTTAATTCTTATGGACAATAAAAAGTGCAAGTGATTAATTCTTTCATCATAATTTAGATTTGCAATACTGTTTTGCAGGAAAAAAAAAAAGTTGACAAATACTTGACTAACTCATTTCTGTTCCCAGAGGCTCTATTTTTTTGAAAAGAAACATAGAGATGACATCAAGCCCATGCCTGTGAGGCATGTGTTTGCCATAATATCTATCAAACTGTTTGCATTCGTACCATATGTTTGATCTGATCTGATCACTCTTTGTCTACCCTAACCTCAAGAGATTCTGCTGCCTCTAAAGTATAATTACGAAATCCCTTTGCAGACGATGCCTGGACTCAGGAGAATTTCAAGTGTTACCTATCCTGCAGAAAACTCTCTTAGTGCTATGTGAAACTCCATACAACTGTTATGAGAGTGATGCCCAAAGAGGCCAACCTAGAAACAGAGACTGGACAGGAGTAAGGGAATAAAGGTGGATATTTATTTGAAAGGCCTTCAGAGGCACACCCTGGGCAGGCCAAAGGCTACACCCAAGATGGACCCCGAGTCACGAGTTCTTCACACTTTTATAGCTTTGCTCCATTTGCATCTCAACCCAATTGCACCAATTAAACTTTAGCTAATGATGTAATTTCCCCTCAGCTTTCCCCCCTTCTCAAGATGCTGGGTTACACATTTTGGGCCTAGGCCGGGCTGGGTGTCCTTGGAGAGCAGCCTGGAGAGGCTTTGTTCTGTCTGTCTCAGCATGAGAGAGCAGCAGCGCACAGGCTGCAGGACACTGCAGAGTTACACACTGGGAATACAGAATTGGAAAAATATAGAAGTTAAAACCTAAGGCATCAAGAGGAGCACTTTATGTTCCTGTCATATCAGCCTCCTGACAGTGTATGTCCAAACAAGCTCATCATCTTTTCCCTCTCATCTGGAATACGGAGACACAGTGAGAACAATGCGTCCAATTTTACATATCCATAGTGCATAGATATTTACAACCATGATAGTATTTACAGAAGGCATAAATCATTGTTTGTGTTTTAGATATATTCTCACATGTTTGAATATTCATATTGGCTGTGGAAGTGTGTCCTAGAGTAACCAATTTAGATGCAGAATTCTATTAGATGAATTCCATCCTACTTTGTCCAGAGACTGACACAATCTTGATTTGCTAAGTCTCCCTGTCCAATTAGTTTCAGTCATATGTTAACCAAACCAAACCAGAATAAACCAGATCTGAATCGAAATGAAACAAAACCGATCTGCAATAATATAATAACCTTCTGATGGTGTGTACCTCTTTGATGGAGAAAGAAAAGGAATATGTCTTTTCTCCACCAATGTTCTCCTTCAGACACACTCCAACCAGCCCATACTGCATTTAAAGTTATCATTCTCTCCTAGATTTTGATGCCTTGCAGGCATATTGATTCCTTATAGGGTGGTATCAATGCTGGTATCTCTGGAATGCCCTGGAATCTACCAGGAGATTAAATATAAGTAGTTGGGTTTTTTTTAACTCTCTAAATTGGAAAGGGATAAAAGTTATTAGTGTGAAGTTCCCCACAGAAAATGCCCTGAACAGTTAGTTCATTTTAGTGTCTAAATGCCATTTTGAATGATTAATATGTATTAAAACAATAATTGAATTAAAGAGAGGATGAAAAGATGCCAAATAGAACAATTTCTGCAAATTTAAATATTCGTGAGCTTCACTTCATAAATATGTGCACAAAAAATTGTATTTAGCTGCTTTCAATATTTGTACTTTTCCATTTCTATGGACTTATTCATATTTCAAAACTAGATAACTATAGGAACTGAATAGGAGAACCATCACACATTGTTTCCACAACTGCACAGTATTTAAATACACAAAATATGACTTATTTATAGAAGCAGGCTTGAAAACCTACATATTAAGTGAGAAAAAGAACAAAAGTTCAGGTTTTTAACAAATACCATTGCCACACTACCAGGGATGGAAGAGCTGGGTTTTTTTTCAGAATTTAAAAATGAACTGCTGATATGTGTTTATATCATCTTTTGATCAGTCATCTGTGTACCTTCTTATAAGTGTCTAAATACACTTTACAGGAGAACATGTTGGTAGTGAGGAACTCTAAGTTGTTAAATTAATTTTTATAAATCTACTCTAAGCTGCAATGGGGAAAAGAAAACTCATAATTTTGACACGTGAACATTATTATAATAATTGGTGTTATATGTTGAAGGGATAGGAAACCACATAGGATCATGCAGAAAATGTCTTTGAAGACAGTCTCTGATAAGACTTTCTCCCAGTCTGACAAACTGTTCTGTGCATGTCTAGATAATTATCACTATCATTATCTAAACACAGATCACAGATCGTAACTCCTCTCTCAAATTCTCTACATTAGGAATCTTGGGAAAAAAGAACTTATCAATGGACAAGTTTAAATAGAAAAATGGATGGGCACTCCTTCTTCCAGGATGCACAAAGTTATAGACCAGGATAAAGCAGTTTAACATACTTGAAAATAAGATGTCACAGCAATGCACTGGTTTGTGAAAATAATAAAAAATACTGTTATATGTTGTGTAGTAATTCCTTCCATAAAGGATGGAATTGTCCAGATCTACTGCATAAATATGATATGGAGGTTGGTTTATTGCAAAGATACACATTTCTTGAACTAAAAATTTCTTATCAATGGATTCTGTAGAATAATTGTGGTTTTTCATCTTTCTTTCTTTTTCTTTCTATTTCTCTTTCTTTCACTTTCTTCCTTCCTTCCTTCCTTCCTTCCTTCCTTCCTTCCTTCCTTC
>VWZT01009980.1:480-27361 GCA_013397055.1 Pachycephala philippinensis
AAATAAAATAAAATAAAATAAAATAAAATAAAATAAAATAAAATAAAATAAAATAAAATAAAATAAAATAAAATAAAATAAAATAAAATCCTGTGTTGCATAAAGGTATTCAAAGACACAGAGCCCAGTCTAACAGCTATCTGTGGGCAGCAGGGACGCTCCTAACCCACCACATTTAAAGGAATTAGGGTCTTTTCCCAACCCCTGCTGGCAATGCCACCTCATTTCTCACTTGGGGACAACAGAGCACTGCTGAATCCTTCACCCTCACACAGCACCCCAGCATAAAACCTGATTTTTGGTTTTATGAGAGGCCAGGAAAAAGAACTTCCTCACTGAGGGACAGCTATGGGAGATGGTTATGTGTGTCACCGGAATAATATTCATTTGTCACCAGCTTCTGCCCTTTCCTGGAGTCTCCTGAATACATGAAACTGCCTGAAAACGCGGAGCCCGGAATGTGAAATGTTGCTGAGTGGGTGTTAACGATCCCCAGTCAAAACTCGGAGTCGAGGCGCGGCGCAGCTCCTTAACAAGCGTTTAATAAGCACAGAAAACCTTGGGAGTTACGTTTGGAAAAATCCTTCAAGTATTTGCGAGCTGGAATATATTTTAAATTACTACTCTGGGGTAGCTCCTCCTACAGACATCCTCCTTTTTATTGCTGGAATTCCGCTGGTTTTCCTTCCCGGGTCATTTATCCAAGTGGAGGGTGGGACACCCTTCAGAGATGGAGAGCAGCAGAATCTCAGATATTCACCTGGGGCAAGGTGGACACCTTTAGCAGAGCCTCTCTGGTGTCCCTTTAAGGCTGATTTAGCTGGTTTTTTAATTTTTTTTTTTTTAATTTAATACCATTCCAGCAGCATTTCAGCCTGGGGATTAATACCTGCTTTAACTCCGTGCAGATAAAACGCCATAAACCCATAAAAACACAACCTGGACCACACAACTCTGATTTCCTGCTCCCGCATCCACCAATTCCATCCACGATTTGTCTTCCCTGCTGATTCCCGTGCCGTGTTCCAGCCGCACAAATGTCAGCTGAAAGGGACACCAGCTGCTCTGCGATCCTCGGAGGCAATTTCTAGGCACAGCTCATAAATACCAGCTCTTAAATTTGGCTGCGTCTGAGCCTTTCTAGCCCTGCTCTCCGCTGCCCCGCTCTCTCCACGTCTGCGAGGATTAAAGCTCCCCCCGGCCCTGCCCCTCCCCGCCTTTTGATCCTTTTGTCTGGCCCGAAGGAACCCAAGCTGAGATAGAAAGCATGTGGGATACATCAGCCCGGGAGAAAGCTCCTCCGTGTATTAGCCCTCTTCTGGAGGAGTGAGATTTTTGTGGTATGATGCACGGAGCCAAACCTGCCAGCATTCCCTGGAAAGCAAGGAGAAGAGCGGGAGGGGGGGAAAAGGAAGGGGGAGAGAAAAATCTGAGCTCATTATTTGAGACCTGAACATGTCATTATACAAATATATCCCCGTCATTAAACAAAACATCCACCCAGCTCATTCCCTCATTGCCACCCTGCTCAGGGGGCTCTGAGGAACGGGGTTGGAGGCTGGGAATATTGATCCATTCGGAGGGTGAGGGCTGGGTTTGTCCGTGCCGGTGAGGAGGAACAGCTGGAGGGAGCATTCCCGAGCGGAGAAACAGCTGGATGCCCCTGCATCCATCCCGGCCACATCTGGCAGAGGCACGGCAGCGCTGCCACAGCTCCTCAGCCTCGCTCTCCTGCGCTGCTTCCATGGGATCTTTCCCTCCCAAAAAAATCATCATTTTCCCCTTTCCAGTGCTGCTTCCACAGGTTTTTTCCTTCCCAGAAAATCCTCATCTTCCCCTCTCCAGCGTTGCCTCCATGGGCTCTGTCCCTCCCAAAAAATTCTTATCTTCCCCTCTCCAGCATTGCTTTCATGGGTATTTCCCTCCCAAAAAGTCCTCAGCTTCCCTTTCCAGCGTTGTTTCCATGGGCTCTTTCCCTCCCATTAAATCCTCAGCTTCTCCTCTCCTGCGCTGCTTCCATGGGTTATTTCCTTCCCAAAAATTCCTCAGCTTCCCCTTCTACGGCGCTGCTTCTATGGGCTCTTTCTTTCCCAAAAAATCCTCATTTTCCCTCTCCAGCGCTGCTTCCATGGGTATTTCCTTCCCAAAAAATCCTCAGCTTCCCCTTCTACAGCGCTGCTTCCATGGGTTACTTCCCTCCCAAAAAATCCTCATCTTCCCCCTTCCAGAGTTGCTTCCATGTGTATTTCCCTCCCAAAAAATCCCCAGCCTCCCTTCTCCTGCACTGCTTCCTTGGGCTTTTTCCCTCCCAAAAAGTCCTCATCTTCCCCTTTCCAGCGCTGCTTCCATGGGTATTTCCCTCCCAAAAAAATCCTCAGCCTCCCTCTCCAGCGCTGCTTCCATGGGTATTTCCCTCCCAAAAAGTCCTCAGCCTCCCTTCTCCAGCCCTTCTTCCATGAGTTATTTCCATGGGTTATTTCCTTCCCAAAAAATCCTCATCTTCCCCTTTCCCGCGTTGCTTCCGTGGGTATNCGTCTTTCGTCCATTTCCCCCCCCAAAAATCCTCAGCTTCCCCTTTCCAGCACTGATTCCATGGGTATTTCCCTCCCAAAAAATCCTCAGCCTCCCTTCTCCAGTGCTGCTTCCATTTTCCCTCCCAAAAATCCTCAGCTTCCCCTTTCCAGCACGGCTTCCATGGGTATTTCGCTCCCAAAAATTCCTCATCTTCCCCTTTCCAGCGCTGCTTCCATGGGTATTTCCCTCCCAAAAAGTCCTCAGCCTCCCTTCTCCAGCCCTTCTTCCATGAGTTATTTCCATGGGTTATTTCCCTCCCAAAAAATCCTCATCTTCCCCTTTCCCGCGTTGCTTCCGTGGGTATTTCCCTCACAAAAAAATCCTCATCGTCCCTTTTCCAGCACGGATATTTCCCTCCCATCACTCCTCAGCCTTTGCCTCCGTGTGCTGCCTGTCCCCAGACTGTCCCCAGAGGCACACCCCAGCCCCGGCTCTGTCCCTCTGCGAGGTCCCCGGCATCCAGGGATTTTTATCCCTCGCATCCCATGGGAAGGAGTGAGAGCGTTCCCAAACCCAGCACCAGCTGCAGCCCGGGGTGGCGGGGCCATTCCCAAAGCAGCAGATGCCCCGTGGATTCTGTCACAGGACGTTCCCAAAGCCGCTGGGTTCCCTCCCAAGGAGGGATTTAACCACACAAAGGATCCCTCTCAGCTCTCCCTCATCCCAAAGCTCTGACAAATCACTTTGCCCTCCCCATCCGTGTCACAAAGGGCTCGTCAACCTCCCTCGGTGACACCGTCCCACCTCCCTTCGTGACACCATCCCAAAAACCCTTCTCCCCCTCCCGGACAGCCTCTGGCGGTCAGAGCCAGCCCACAAACCTCAGCACCCTCGGGATTGGGGATGACTTCTCCCTGAAAGCATCCCAATCCCACCACAGTGCCACAGAGGAGGGGTCAGGTCTCCAACCCCCGAAGCAAGAACCTCCTGTACTTGCTGCAAAGCCACAGGGCTCTTTGACCAGCTGGAGATTTCCTTAATTAAAACTAGAAATCAAATTCTCGAAATAGATATGACTCTATTTCGGGCCGAGTCCTGGGTTTGATTTTGTCCTGGTCAAAGTGTCTCTTTTCTTCCACTGGAAATCTCTGGCTGGGAGCCTTTGGAATGGAATGGGATTATTATAAAAGTGCTAAACAGCAGAGCAACAATTCCTGAAATCTGAAATAATGGGACAGGAGTCAGCTAAATTGCTGGAATTTTAGTGCTCTTGCCCACAATGTGTTTGTCACCATGAATTGTGGAGTCCTGAGGGCCTGAAACACTTCTGGCACACCAGGCAAGACAATAAAGCCAAGGCCCTTAAAATCATGGATATTGGAAAACCAGGAATTACAGACTTTTTATTCACATTGGGGAAACTGAGGTGAGAAAACTGACTTGTCAGAAGGAGGCTTTAAAGTCTCTCCAGCTCACTAAATCCTTTATCTTCCTTATAAATCAAATTATAAGTGGAAGGATGGGAATATTGCTAACATTGACTTCTAATCCAATTGTTTGGAAAAGCTCCTGGGAAAATCTGGGCCAAAGGAAAGATGTTCCCATCCTCTGTCTTTACAAGGCTGAGGGGTGCAAAACCCTCCAAGATGAATGCAATGAAAACATCATCTGCACCTGGAGCAGAGGTTGTGGATGCCCCTGGATCCCTGGCAGGGTCCAAGGCCAGGTTGGACAGGGCTTGGAGCAGCCTGGGATAGTGGAAGGTGTCCCTGCCCATGGCAGGGAATGGAACAAGATGACCTCTAAGGTCCTTTCCAACCCAAACCGTTGATTCTATCATCTAAATCCTGTGGTTTCCCTAAAACCCAGCCGCAATCCCTGAGTGGCCTGAGGATATCAGCCATTGGCTACACCCATCCAAAAAACCAGGGGGTAAAATCCAACCTCAGCTGTCCTGGGGGGTAAATCCAGGGCAAATCTGGGTGAGGATGAAACACCCCAGACTGGGGTGAGAACAAAAATCAGGCTTGAACAGCTACATTCCACCCCTTCCCAGACATGGGATGGGAGAAGGGAAAAAGGAAGTTGTTTAGGACATTGAGGGGCTGGAGCGTGTCCAGAGAAGGGAACAGAGCTGGGAAGGGGCTGGAGAACTCCTGAGGGAGCTGGGAAAGGGGCTCAGCCTGGAGAAGAGGAGGCTCAGGAGGGACCTTGTGGCTCTGCACAACTCCCTGACAGGAGGAGGGAGCCGGAGGGGATTTGGGATTTTATCCCAGGGAACAGGGACAGGAGGAGAGGGAACAGCCTCAGGCTGGGCCAGGGGAGGTTTAGATGGGATATCAGGGAAAATGTTTTCCCTGAAGGGGTTGTCAGGCCCTGGAACAGGCTGCCCAGGGAAGTGGTTGAGCAGCAGTTCCTGGAGGTATTTGAAATATGTGTGGATGTGGCACTTGGGGACGGGGTTTAGTCATGGCCTTGGCAGTGCTGGGGAAGGGTTGGACTCGATGATCCTGGAGCTCTTTTCCAGCTGAAAATGGTTCTGTGATTCTCTTTGCTTTCCTTTCTTTGGTTTGCTTTGGTTTTCCTCGAGGCTGAGAAATGGGGATGGCTTTCTCCACAAATCCACACTTAATCAGGGTCAGAGCGCCGTGCCTCTCCCCACTTCCCAACCACTGCAGAACACCATTAATTAACCCCCTGCAGAACACCATTAATTAACCCCTGCACCAGAGCAGGGTTTGGCTTCTCTGCTGAATCCCTGGGCAATTAAGGATGCGAAGGATGACACAGCCCCCGAGTGTCCTGGGAAATGGGCTGAGACCACAAATTCGTTTCACGTCAGTCACCACCAACACTCCGGAGCCTTTGGCCACTGCGGCCAAAACGGGCTGCTCCAAACTGGAACAGAGCAGGAGAGGGATATTTTCTATTTTCCGCAATAAAAGTGTATCCAGCTTCTTTGGTTGTCAATAGTGGGACCCTTTCTCAGAATCTCCACAGATGGAATAACAACAAACACTGACCTTTCCTTTCTTTTCTAGCCAGGTGTGATCCAGAAAAATAACAGCTGGAGATCTCCATGCATTGACTTCACAGCCATCTTTCCAAGGAAAATGAAAGTTAGAGGGAATTCTCTAAATGGCCAGATCCAACCCTGGAATTCCCAGCTGGATCCCAGCTCAATGGCACTGGGTGTGATCAGAAACACAAATATAACAAAACAGCAAAACAAGGAACCCAAAAGAAAGGCTGGGACTAGACTCAGAGCTGGTTCTTGAGAGTAGTTTCTTAAATTCCACATTCTATGGGAAGTGCTGGATCAATCAGGATTAAAGCAAAGGTTACACCACACATCCACAATGCTGAGCCTGTGCTGAGCTGCGTGTAAAGTGATCAGAGGAGGACGCTAATTACCTCATTAAATTGCTTTGTGCTGTCTCTGGGTGATGATGTACCTGGGAATCACAGTGGGATCGAAGATCTGTGGAATTTGGAGCCAGCCTGGACAATGGAGAGGCAAAAGGGGCCCTCGATGCAAGCTGTGCCCCATGAGCCATTCCTGCTCATATTCTTGGACTTCTTCAAGGATCTTTCCACGCCCTTTCCCTTCAAACACAAACACTCAAAATTACAAATACAACACTGGATGATTTTTAAGATCCCTTCCAACTCAAACCGTTCTGTGATTTCATTCCTAAAATCATCCCAGACAAAATGGATCGGCCATCACCAGGATGTGCTGCACAAAGCCACCCTTTCCCAAGGTCTCCTGGTGCTGGTGACACCATGACACACTCACTGTGCCCTCTGGTCTCCTTTACACTCCCATAAAATTCCTACATGCTGCAGCTTTAGGAGGATCAATTCCAGGTTCAAAAACGTCTCCTTAAAATATATGAGCCATGTTCAGAAAAAAACCAACCATACAAACAAACAAAAAACCCACTGCAAAATCTGCTGCAAAGACCAAATATGGTGTCTTCTGTTTCCTTCCTTTTCACCACTCGCCTTGGTCCATCACAGCTGGAATTATTTGTGTGTGTTCCGTTGTCCCTCGGAAATTCCCAGGGGAAAAACAGCCAATAACCCACATCAGGTCTTGTGTAAAACCCAGGACTCGGAATAGATGAAAGATCTGTGGGGAAGTTCTGCTCTCTGCAGATGAACAGCAATTTTTTAGTTATTGCTCTCCTGACAGCAGGATTTGAATTCTGCCCTTGCCGGGGAATCCAAGACAGGCAATAGCAGAATAAATTAATAAAAACAGCGTCTGGGGTTTTTTTCTTCAGTTCAGCACGGAATCAACCCCAGCGGGGGAGGATGGAGGAGATTCCTTCGCTCTTGCTGTGCCGGGCTTAATCAGAGCCTTTAAGGTCTCCAAGCCACCACTGCAGGACTTTAATCTCACATTCCCAACAGCATCCAGCTCACAAACGTGCTCTGTACACAACGCTCATGGAAAGGAGTCGTTCTCCCAGAGTAATCACCATTCCCGTTCTCCCAGACCAATCGCCATTCCCGTTCTCCCAGACTAATCAGCATGCCCATTCTCCCAGACTAATCACCATGCCCATTCTCCCAGACTAATCACCATTCCCGTTCTCCCAGGCTAATCACCATTCCCGTTCTCACAGACTAATCACCATTCCCGTTCTCCCAGACTAATTACCATTCCCGTTCTCCCAGACTAATCGCCATTCCATCACTCCTCGGGGTCCTGCCATGCTGTGGCCTCGGGCTCAGGTTATTCCATGTTCCTCCGGCTTCTCCGTGGCCCTGTGTGAGGTCTTGCTGGAGCTGGAGCTGGAGGACAGCCAAGGTGTCGAAGGGACACCTTTCCTCGGAGCTGTTGAGTGGAATGTCCTCGGTTTATGAACACTGGAGCGATTCTGGGTCTACGGCCCTCGTGAGCACCATCAATCACGGATTTTCATTTCAAACTCTCCCTGTTTTTTATGGCACTTCCCGTGGCTGGGCAGGAGAAATGCTGTCGCTCCCACCAGATCGCTGCAGTTCACTGGAGCTGCTGAGCTGGGCGCTAAAATTATTTTTAATACTCGGAGCGGAGCCTCCAGCAGATTGCTGATGGGAATTTTGGAAATCTGAGAATTAAAAAAGCCCTCTCAAATATTCCAGCTCAATCCAAACTTAGTGTAAAACAGGACTTGTGTAACTCAGTGTTACTGTGGACTGTTTCTCATGGATAGAGTCCACATGAAGATATTCCTAAAAAAAGCCAGGGCAGTGATAGATGGGAGTCTGTAGGACGTGGTTCTAATATCTCAGCTATTTCTAATTTATTGATTTATTCAATATAAATCAATATATTGATTTATTTATCTACTGCTTTATCTATCACTTGCACAGCTCTAGGAATCAGTGCTGAGATTATTAATTATAACCTCAGGGGATAGCCTCCATTTTAAAATACCATAACCAAGAAAAGAAACAAGTAAAAAACCTGAAATACCGGTTTAATTCCTTACAATTGCTCATTCTCACACCTTACGGGACATCTTTGGATCTTAGAATTTAGAATTTTATAGGAATTCAAAGAACAAGCACAAGGCTACCTAGTCCAGAGCAGGAGAGTTCCAATTTTACGAAATTATTCATTAAATAACCTGAACAGATCAAAGCATTATAATCCTTTTGAGATACTATCATTTATTGAGGATTTTTGCTTAAAAAATATTTCTGACCTAGCAGAATTATAAATTCTTATTAGAGCACGAAAGTCCTGCTCGATTAACCTGTAAATGCCACTCAGATACAACTGCTTGGGAATTTGCTTGGTTCCAGAGGGCTCCTGGATTATTGTTTCCGATGGAAAATATTTCTAATGGAAAAACGTCATTTCATCACATAAAAACTCTTTAATTTTCAGTGAGATACTACCTTAGACCCTGCCAGGTTCAGGGTAAAATTTCCCATCGGAGCCTGAAAAATATTCCCAAGCTGCAGGTTGGTGCTTGGGAAAACAGATTGGATGAGCAAACCAAAGTCAGTGACCAATTTCTGGGATTTCTGATGGAGCAGAAATTTTATTCTGAAGCCACCCCTCCTTCTTGTCTTTTTGCCTTTGGAGCTCCTTGGCTTCCTGAAAACTTCTGCTGACTTTAGGCAAGGAAATACCAAATTTCTCAATTATCCGGGTAGAAAACAGAAAATACTGGCAGCATCGATTTGACAGCTATGGATTTTGAGGAAAAAGCTGAACTTAGGGCTGTATTCCATTTCCTACGGTTCAGACCCTCATGGTAATTCCAAATTCAACCTGTTTCATTTTCAGACATTGTTTTCAGTGTCCTTTATGAAGGACATTGTTTTCCAAAGCGCAATGGAAGTCCTCATTCCGAGGAGAGGGCTCCTTTAGCAGAGTGAGGAGGAACAAGCAGAGGAAGGCTGAGGAGCCATTCCACCCTTGGATGCAATCAGGACAAGACCCCACATCCCTCCTGGGTGCTCAGGAGCCTCAGCCTTCCCAAAATGCCCATAGATCAGGAAAATGACCCTCACCATGAACTCACCTCCCCATGCCAACAGCTGCGCTTGCCAGAGCTTCCAGAGCCAAATTCCTGAGTTACAGTGCAAGGTGCTTCCATGGGAGTGGCACCTGGAGATTTCCCACCCTCCTCTTTCCCAGCACGACCTGGGCTTGAGCAGCTCGAACCGTGGCCAGGGGCAGATGAAATTGCAGAGGTGTTGCTGGAGCTGCCCGAATAGGTAAGAATGAAAAAGTCCACGCTACCAAGAGATGATCCAAAGTAAGGGAGTTTAATGAAAGATTGAACAGCTTTTATATGTTAATATGCAGAAGCGTGTTGAATGGCATAAAGTAATTGGTCACTCGGACACCCACCCCTTGGAGTGATGGGTCGAGTCCTGAGACATCCGTTTCTGGATGTTTGTCTGGTTAAAACCAAAACAGTCCTTGAGAAGTAGGTGCAGGTGCAGAAATTTACAAAACCATAACATTGTTCTAAATTCTTTACATAGGAAAGACAGAACTTTCGCAAAGTGCTGCAAAGGCTAAAGAAATTTCCTGCTTGAGGCCTTTTTTCATATCCATACAGAGGATTAACTCCCCCAGCAAGGAGGGGCCCAAGGTGCACCCAGGAATTTCCCCGAAAATCACCGCGACTCCTCCATCCTTCCCAGACATCCCGAGGCTCCGCGGCCTCCGCCTCCCAAAGCTGCAGCCCAAAGAGCTCAGGGCTTTGTGCAGCCACTCCGCGGCCCTGAGGGAAACAAGGAGGGCATTTTCTCTGCTTGTTCCTTAATTCAGTCGGCAAACATTCCCCACACAAAACAGCTGGGCTGGGAAGAATGGCCGGAGGCACCATCTTGCATTTGCCCAATGGATTAGTTGGTAATTGCTGGGTGTCTCAAATGCAAAAGGGCTCCTGACTCCTGTGGATGACAGGACAAGGCTTGGTCTTTATTTAATTTATTGATCATTATTATTTTCCTCCCCCTTTCTCACCCTGACCTGTTTCCTAAATCCTTTTTTTTTTTCGGGAGGGAGAGGGAAGCAGGGGAGGGTTTTGGGGTTTTCATTAACAAAGCCTCGTGAGCCTAAGAGTGACTTTGGAAGGCAGGATATTGACCTTTATGGCTCCTAATGCCGCATTACAACATCTAATCCCACATTCCAGGCTGGAAAATGGGGAAAGGATGGGTAGAAGAGAAAATAACACTCACTGTGCAAAATGCCTTCTCTCCAAAGGAAACGGAGGTCGCCGCAAGGGAGGTGCAGAGACGTGGCAAGAAAAAGGAACAAAAATAGGTTTGGGTGGATTTTTTCAGGGAATGTACAGAAATTTCCAGCAAACAGAGGAGATCCGGAGCGATTTATCATGATGAGAATTTCACCTCCTCTCCTTGGCTTCACATCCTCCTAAAATTCATCTGCTTATGGCTCTTATCAGGAATTTATCACCCAGGAGGTGGGGGCAGGGCAAAGGCTGCCCCAACCAGGGCCAGGGAGGAGCTGGACATGAGGTGGGCAGCAATAAAAGACAGGCTGGGAAAGCTGGAGCTGCTCATCCTGGAGAAGGGAAGGCTCCCAGGAGACCTCAGAGCCACTTCCAGCGCCTAAAGAGAACTTAAAGAGAGATGGAGAGGAACTTTGGACAAGAGCCTGGAGTGACAGGAAAAGGGGGAATGATTTTAAGCTGGAGGTGGATAGGTTTAGATTAAATATAAGAAGTCCTTCACTATAAGGGTGAAGAAACCTGGAATAGAATTCCCAGGGAAGCTGTGGCTGCCCCTGGATCCTTGGAAGTGTCCAAGGCCAGGTTGGATGGGGCTTGGAGCAGCCTGGGATAGTGAAAAATGTCCCTGCCCATGGCAGGGGTGGAACAAGATGTTCTTTAAGGTCCCTTCCAACCTAAACCATTCTAACATTTTATGAACAGCCCTTCCCTCTGGATGAAGAGTGGGAAAACCCTTTTTGTTTTTCCCTGTGGGACAACCAACAATGCTGGAAGACAAGCAAACCTCTCCCTGTGTCCAGGGAGTGAACAGCGTCATCCCACCAATCCATCCCAAAGGGTGACAGGGTTTAGGACAAGCCAGGTCTGTCCCCATTGTCTCCCTAAAATATTTCCCTCCGTGTACATTATATGGATTTTAGATTTTGATTTCATGAGTCCACGCCTGTCTGAGCATAACATCATTGAAAGTCTTGCTTCAAGGTGCTGCTATGAACAATGGAGTGGAAAAAAGAGGGATTTGAGCAGAGCAAGGAGAAACAGGCATAAATAAACCTAAATAAACCCAAAATAACCAATAAAACCTCAGCCAAAAAAAAAAAAAAAAAAAAAAAAAAAAAAAAAAAAAAAAAAAAGGAGGGATTTACANAGGAGGGACTTTACAACATTTGAAAGTCAGCACTGATACCTGTGACCTGAAGAACATCTCAAGGTTTTGGTGTGTAAAAAAACCCCAAATTAGTGATGTTTCCAGCACAGCTTTTGCCACTGGTGCAAAATGGGACATTACAACACTGTCTGACCATGGGTTGGTTATTTTTTACAGCTTTTATACCAGCAGCAGTGACAAAGCAAGGAACAGTGACACAATTTGTTAGAAAATTGTGGCTATTGAGCTCCTGAGAGGTTTTAACCTGGAAGTTTGTTTTTTATGTAAAAAGACGGAAATATCATGTGGAAACAAATTGATTTTGATAACACTTTATTCTAGGGGAAAAAAAAAACCCCAATAGATAATTAATGCTTTAAGATGAACATTTCCTCATCTGCCCTGTCCAGGGTGGAATGATTCATGTTATTCAAGCAGTCTGGGGGAGAGAGAGGGTAAGGAAGGGGATTAACTTCTTGGGAAAGTTTACGGTGTTTTTTGAGTTACAGAACTCTCTTCAAAGCCAGAGGCAGATCCCACACATTTTGTGTGCCTTCCAGTCTGCCTCTCCGCAGATGGCTGCACCGACACATCCCCACGCAGAAACCCAGACATCCAACTAATAATTAGAGCTCATTATGCAGCCTCAAGAAGGCTCCTCGTGTCTTCCTTAGAGCCCTGACTCCCCGTCACGTCTGGGGGCAAGTGAGAAACCAGAGGTTGTGGTTGGAGATCCGAGAGATGGGGACGAAGGCGCACCGAGAGATTGCCGCCAGCTGCTGGAAAATCACTCCTTAGTCCCCCTCCTTGATCACATTCCGGCTCCTCTGCTCAGACACCCCACTTTCAAACCATTTTTTGGTTTACGTTCATGCGAATTAAACAAAATAAACCGAAGGAAATCAGCCCTGACTAGATTTGGGTTCGCTGCCTTTCCGCAAGACGCACACCAGGGCTTTGCTCGCAGCGCAGCCAAAACCAAAGGACAATTAAACTCCAGGTTCCCTTTTAAATTAAACATTCCCTTCCAGGTCGTGGGTTCTGCTCCAAACCAGACAGTGAATCCACCAACGGGTCGGTAAAAGAGTTCAGTGTTGTGGCACAGCTCCCCGAAAATCCCCCTCGCGCCGCGGATTTCGGGGATGCCGACCCGATGAACTCCTGCTCCGGGATGGGAACATCCTGGTTTTTCACCAGGCCTGCAGAGGGGGGAAGGATGTTTGTTATTCTTGAGGAATTTTATTATTTTTTCCTGGATTCACAACAGCCCGGAGGCTTGGAGGAGCTCGTTGCTTTGCTAATGTGTGGTTTGCAACGAGAGCTGCGGAAAGGCTCCTTGAAGGAAAACCAAACTGGCTTCGGGAATGAGCCAAGCCCAAGTGTTTGGGAGGGATCCGGGGAAGAGGATGAGGAGTGGGGAGGGGGAGAGGTGAAGGAGGGTAATAAGAGCTGTGTGTGGTACTTCCACAGAGAAAAAAACTCTTGAGGAATGGATTTGGGCTGCCTCCCTTTGGAAACAGTTGAAAAAAAAAGGGAGAAGGCTGCATTTAAGAAGAGGTTAGAAATGTTTAAAGAGCAAATAGACCCAAAAAAACCCCAAACCATGTCCTTGAGGGCTCCTCTCCCATCAGCGTTCCCATTCCAGGAGAGCACACTGGGTAAGGCTACGTGACCAGTGAATGTGTCCTGACCCCAAGTGCACCACAAGAATAATAGAACTCACATTGTGCTTTCCTCTGGTAGAGTTCAGAACACTTTATGGGAAAAAAGTTGTGTTTTCCACAAAAAAATGTTCTCCAACAGGAACTGGAACAGGGAAAACAAAACAAAATAAAACAAACCCCAACTTTTAGAAATTTTCCATCTGAAATATAAATCGGGAGGGAGAAACATTTTAAAGAGGGGAAAACAGTTTTGCTTAAAAGCAAAACATTTCATTTCTGAGAAGAAAAAAAAAAAACAACCAAATCCAAGTGGCTTGTCCAGAATCCCACTCGGGACTTGCACCTACATCTCCTAAGCCACAAGTGAGTCTGTCTTCAGTTAAACTGTAACATCAACAGTGATTTCGGGCAAATATTGTAAAAATGAGCCCAGTTTTACTGGTAAGGACGCCAGGCTCTAAACCAGCCTCTGGAAGAGCTCTCCGTGCCCACACACATTATCCAGCTCTGGGGTGGAACAGCAGAGAAGGCAAGAAGGGCCCAGAGAGAACATTAACACCCTGAACACACACACAAGCCTTTCCCAAGGCTCCCAAATTCCTGCTGTTCCACTCAGGCAACTCCTGGGAATGAATTCCCCTGAACGACGCCGAGTTTCGGCCTCTCCGAGACCTCGGGGTTTTCTCCTGAGCAAGCAGCACGTTAATCCTGCACGGAGTTTTCCCAGGGCACGCGGATCGTGCCACGCATGGAGACTCTCAGGATGTCATCTGCCACTTCAGAGGGACGGAGAGAGCCAAGAATAGCAGAAAGCCAGGGCAGCACGTACCCCTGGGTGCTCTACAGCTGTGCTTGGGGCTCAGACCTGTAATTTTCACACCATTTCTCACCACCCTACACTCAGACAACTCCGTTTTCCCAGCTCTGCGGTCTGAACACCCAGATCTCCAGTTTTTACATTGTCTTCTCATTCCAAAGGGTTGGCAGAGCCTGGAGGAGAAATGCTTTCAGTGCGCTGTGTTTCTTGCTCTGATTTATACTGGCTTCTGGAATTAACTGCTCTGTTTAATAATTATTTCATTCAGCAAAAAGTGGTGACAAATAACCAAACAACGACGTGGATGGGTTGGTGGATGTTCCATGATGGTTTTACTGCACAACAGCTGGGAGTGAGGTGGGACACTGAGAAATGGAGATGGAACCACAGCAGAGTGAGGCAGAAGAAGCCCATTCTACCTCCTTCCCACCTCGTCCTTTCGGGGCATGAAGAGATCTTTAAAACTTCCAGTCCTTACCCATCTTTTCAAGCTAAACACGCACACTCCTCCAGCTGATAGAGAGGTCCTTTGTGTAATCAAAATTAAAAAAAAAAAAGAGGAATTGTTTATTTGGAAGGTAAATTTGGAGTTTGGCCGTGCAGTGACCAACGTAACTCATCCCTCAGCTGGAACCTGTCACATTCCAGCAATATCCGCTCCCTAAATGAAGCAAATCTCTTCCAGATGGAGAGATTTTGAAAGAATTTTACACCTCGAATCAGCATGAGGTGTAACCAATCTAATCTTTCATCCAGTGGGACAGCAGAGGATACAGAAAAACACCTTGCAAGGTGGATTTCTTTTCCTGACTTGGAGCAGAAGTGTTGGATCTGCAACAAGGCCTTGACACAAACCCAAAGCTTGGTCTCTGCAGGAGGATATTGTTGCTTTGGATTGAGGATGTATTGTTCAGATATAAGAGGGCGTGATCCCACCAGTAAATCTTCAAGGTTTTCAAACCAAACTGGGCTTAGATATTTAGATTTTACTTTTTTTCTTGGTATCTAAGTGAGTTTAGGTGCTGAAAACTCAGTGAATGCTCTCTCTATACCTCTCGTGGAGCTCTGGAAGTCCTGCTGGAACCAGCCCTGAAACAGAGCCTGGCAACAGAAGGGTTACCACAGCACCTACACGTCTCCAAAATGTAAATAGATTAAAAGTCAGACTTCTGTGTGATTTACTGGCAGATGCAGGCTCGGAGGAACATCATCCTTTACCAGCGCCAGTGGCCAATGACTCGTTGCACTCAAATGCTCTCAGGTTCAGGAATTTCAAGGAGCAGATTCTTGGTGTGATTATCTGCAATTTTTTGAAGGATGGGTCTTTCACAGGAGACTTTAAACAAGTTCCACGAGGGAAAGTTTCCATGAAGAAAAACAAGCTTCCATGAGGAAAAAACCTGTCAGCAACTGGGAGCAAAGAGAAACTGCACATTGGTCAGGTCTGTCTCCAAACTCCACGTGATCAGGGTCAAGGGAATCTCTGTCTCCCTGGATTTTAATGAGGGGCCCATCCCAATCCTCCTCTGGGTGACAGCCCCCGTGAGATGAGGGATGAAGGTCAGCTCCAAGGATTCCTTTATCAGAGGAGGAAGATGTTGTTGGTGCCAATCTGGCAGCCAAAATTCTTCTTGTGCTGGAGCCCTCGGTGCAGATTCAGGGCAGGGAGCTGCTGGGGATCATCTCCTGCCTTTTTTGGCCTAGATTTGGAGTGGGAATGGTGGCTGAGAGGGATTGAACACCCAACACTCATCCATCTCAGCAAGGCTCTTCCCAAGGGGCTCTTACCACCCTAAGGATTCCCATGGATATCTGTGTTGAGCCAAGAGATTTTGGGACAAGATCTAAACCAAATGGAATTCACTCTTCCAGGTGCTGTATCTATCCCTAAAGTACCCCATGATGAACGTCCTGGAATATTTGGGGTGAAGGTGAAGAAAAATGTTTTGTGAGAGAGGGTCCCAGTGATTGGAATGAAAAGAAAACAAAACTAATTTAAATTAGGATCAGACTTGCTCAGAAAATCAAATAAACACCAAAATCCATCTATCCACACATGAACTTTGCTCTGACTCTTAAAAAAAATTAAAGGAAAAAAAAAAATCCCAGTTTGGCTTGGATTGAACCGAGTTGAGTACGAAGACCAAAACCAGTCACTAATTAATGGTGTCTCGTTTTCTGGTATTTATGCACCATAAAAATTAATAAGGGACTTCTCTGGGAAAATAAATGGTTAGCTGGAAAGCCAGCCTTGGCCTTTGGTTTTTTTCCTGTTACTCATAACTTCTCAGTGAGATTCCTTGAAACTTCGAGGTGGTTCCTTCCCAGGAACTTTTAGAAACTTCCCAGAGCCAACGTTTCAAAAGAGGAATTGATGCAGCTTCCCTGATATCAGTGGAGAGAGACTGGGTGTAAAATTTAACTATTTATGTTGATTTCCAGACTTCATATTCTCAAAAAAAAAAAAACATGAAGAACACGCACAAAATTTTCAGAAGCCGTGGATTTAGGTGCATCTATATCTATAATTTTCTGTGTTTTAAGATTTAGGCACCAAAGCTTCTATTTTTAACAGTGGTAATCACCTGTAGTGGTCACATGGAAGGCAGAAGGTGTTTTCTTTCCTAAAAAAGGAGGTCCAAAACTTGGGAACATCTCCAGTGAGCACTGGAATCTTACACTGATGCTTAGTTTTGTCCAATTTCCTCATATAATCCATTTTGGCACAATATAAAGATATCAGCTCAGTCCTTTAAACAACATTTTGGGATTAAATGTTGTATCTGGGCTGAAAACTCCTGCTTTCCAGGAGGTTTAGCTGTGGAAGGAAGAGGAGAAAGCCACTCACAGAGCAAAGAGGAGATTTAGAGCACAAGCAAAGACCAAAAACCGGGATATCGAAACCAAAAATTGGGATATCAGATATTACCGCCTTGCTGGTGGAGTTCCCACACTCCTTATCAGCCTCTCACTCCCTCAAGAGGTAAATCCATTCCACCACCACCGTTCCCACCCGTGGAAGTGACCTACAGCAGCCTGGAGAGGGGATGGAGCACAGCAGACCTCGGGATGGATCAGCAGAGCTCAGTGGATGAGGAGAAAATGAACCCAGGAGCTTGTTTTTAGGGCTTCATGGAAAAAACCAGCACTGACTCCACATCCTTGCACTGCAAACGGGAGCCTCAGATGGAATATCCCGGGTCAAATCTCCATCTGGATCAAGCAGAGATAGCTTTGGACATTTTTAGAGCTTTGCTGATTGACATCAGCCCAGAGCTGGCCGCTCAGAGCTGGCCCTCTTTGATTTTTGTTGTGTTGTTGTTACATTTTTTTTAATGTTTTTTTTTTTTTTCCCCTCTGTACAATTCTCCTGGAATCTTTAATTCCAGCTTTTCCCCTTAATGAATCCCCTTCCTGCAGCAGCCCAGCACTGCGGAAGGAATCCTGCTCGGGCATTTGGAGGCAGCCAGGTCTCCTTTGAGGCCTGTGGAGAGCTGCGGGTGTTTGGCTGGGGATGAAAGCAGGAATGAACAATGCTGGTTTATCCCTGATATTTTGCTGCAATATTTCAGTGATGTCAGAGCCAAGCCTTCGGAAAAAAATATATATATGTAGTACACGGGGTTGGGTCCAGTGGCTGGATTAAAAGAACAGGATTATTTTGATTACCTTGATTTAGAGCACCAGCGGTGCTGAATCATGTTCAGCCAAAGAAATATCACGGAGGCAGAATTTACTCCTTTATACGGGGAAAAGCAGGAGAGGAGGAAGGCAGGGAGGGAAGAAAAATGACTCTGAATCAAAAGATGAAAATATACACGCGTTCAACATTTTCTTCTTGTAATGATTTTCTTTCTTAAGCAGGCAACCACAAAAGACAGAGATGTTTAATCCATTAAAAGTGCAGCTTTCTGGACAGAATAATCCGAGTTTTGTCAAGCCACCAGCCTGCTTCTCCCTGGGTGGGCCCGGGCTGGGGAGGGAAGAGGCTTTCATTTGATTCCCTCGGAACAGGTCGGCGTGCACAGGCTTTGGGGATGGTATCTAATAACCTCTCCTGGCAGGCTGTCAACAGGAGCACAGGGAAAAAATGGATTTCATCAGGGAGCAGCACAAATCTGAATTTCATCCGGCACCACGGTGGCAAGAGGGAGGGTGACTTTGGGAAGAGGGATGGAGTTCTGCGTCTCTTTCCATGGTTTCCTCCACCAGTCGTTCCCGTTTTCTTCAAAGGTTGGAAAGGCAGAAGATCCCCCACTTTTTGCAACAAAAATGGATTAATGGAGAGAGGTTTTGACAGCCTGGCTTGAGTCAGAGCAACGTAAATCATCTCTGGTGAAAGAGGGATTTTCCTTGAGTACTGGCACAGGCAAGGACCACGAATGGATGGAATCTCTCCTGATCCTTGATCTTCCCTGGAATAGGGAGGACAACACCAGGACCACTGCAGGGCAGAATTGATGTACAAACACTGAGGGTCTGATTGGAAAATAACAGTTATTGGGAGATAAGATAAGATAAGATAAGATGAAATAAAGTAAGAGTTATTGGAAGATAAGATAACCCAGGCTTTGTTGTCACGGCATGAGCACCACCAACCCTCACCCTCCCTCCAGCACCTGCCCTGTGTGAGGCTGCATCTCACCTTGGACATGAGAGGTCCAAATTTCAATTTCAATTCAATTTCAAATTCAAATTCAAATTCAAATTCAAATTCAAATTCAAATTCAAATTCAAATTCAAATTCAAATTCAAATTCAAATTCAAATTCAAATTCAAATTCAAATTCAAATTCAAATTCAATTTCAATTTCAATTTCAATTTCAATTTCAATTTCAATTTCAATTTCAATTTCAATTTCAATTTCAGTTTCAACATCTCCTTGGTCTCTCTTCTTGGTACCAGTTTTTGGGCTGTTCTCCCACGGGCCTCATGCCTCTGCTGTTTTTTAACAAGTGCTCAGGGAGCTCAGTTTTGTCTTGATGTAAGAAGAATGCATGAAAGCTCTTAAAAAAGTAGCATATTTATGGTACTTGAAAAGAAATGTCTTTTTCTACTCGTATTATTTATACCTTCTGCTTTTATTTACACACAGGCTCACACAAATGTAGAATCACAGGATCACAGAATCATTTGGGTTGGAAAAGACCTTTGAGATCATAAAGTCCAACTGTTGACCTTGACAAAAGCAAAGAGGTTTTGCCCCTCTCTCCTTTGAGAGAAAAAGAAAAAAACCAAGAAAATAAAACCTCAAACAAACAAACAAAAAGCAAACCAAATCAAAAAGAAAAGCACCAAAAAACCCCAAAACAAAACCCCAAGAAATACAAGTTTCATCTCTTCAGTTAAAACTTCAGTTAACGAAGATTTACGTATTAAAAATTAATTTTGTTCTCATCAAAATGATCATTTCTATTGCAACAAGCAGCAAAAGCAACCCTAATATCCTCCAAGCCCCCAGTACAGCAGAGAGCTGAGAAAATGCGAGCAAATACAGAAATGCTCCATCTAAAGGAGTTGGACTCTGATGATCCGTGTGCATCCCTTCCAGCTCAGGAAATTCCGTGATTCCCTGGTTCCCAAGAGGTCTCCACACCAAATCCAGTGCTGCCATTTATCCCCATTTTTGGAGTGAGCAAACAGCAAAGTCCCAAAGCTGCATCCCACTCCGGCAAGGGATGGGGGATCAAGGGGAAAGCAGGAAGGATTGACTGACCGAGGCTGAAGGTTGGGATTCCCTGGAAGGAAACTCAAGGAAAATCCCTTCCTGAAGCCCACTCCGGTCCCAGAAATCTGGCTGTGGGTCCTTCCTCACCGAAGTCATCCTAATCCTCTCCCCGCGTTTCTCCCTGACTTCGGGAGGAGCCAGGTTTATCCCACCATGGAATTCACACAGAGGAACAACCAGAAAAATCCTTATTTCCAAGGATTCGAGGATCAACATTGCCCCTCACCTTGGCTGCAGAGATGCTCCGAATGAATGGGCACATTCCTGGGCTTAGCAAGGCCATCCTGATGGATAAAATACATGGAAAAAACATACAACTGCCACATCCAGGGACCAACCATGTGGTGTGGTCCCAAACCCACACCCGAACGTGGGGTTTTTGGGGGGATGGAGCAGATCTTGCAATGTCCATCTGGTTCCAAGGGATCTTCATCGCTGAGGATTTTCCCAGAAAGGCCCCAACTGCCCCCAAAACCTCGTGCACTACCCAGGCACTAAACCACACACAAACCAAACCCCTGAGGACATGGAATTAATTGCTCATTTCCCAGAAACCTCAGGCAGTTTGTCACAGGCTAATAAAGAGAATAATGGATCATGGGGGAAAATCATAATTAGGTTCACCAAACGTAGCCTAGACTTCTGTTTTTGTTTCAAATATCAGTTCCACCAAAGTAGGAGTATTTTGTGTTTCTATGATTTCCTGAGTAAAATTGGGAGGAAATCGTAAAACGCTAAAAAACGCCCACAAATTAAAAGTTCTTATCTTGACATGAAAAATATTATTCAGAATCTCTGTGGATTGTTTTACTAATTTCCAAAATGGATGATCAAATACTGAGTGATCCCTCCATGGCTGCCAGTATTTTTAATAGGCATCTTAGTCAATGTTAGTACAGCTGTCCTTTCAAATCAACTCTTCTGGTGACTCACACTTGGATTCGGAGATTTCCCGAGGTTTTATCTGCTCTTGGTGGGCCCGTCCTTGGATCCCGTCACACGAGAGAGCAGGAGGTTCCTCCTTATCCAAAACACACAACCCACGGTGCAGCGAAAAGGACACACACAATTAAAAGAGGCCGGAAAAGAAGGGAAAAAAGGAAAAAAAAAAAAAAAAAAAAAAAGCCCAGCAGGGTCATTTCATGCTCCAGCAGCTCGGCATTTTTATGTAAAACTCTTGGAATGTCATATTCCTGCAGCCACCCTCCAGCCTTACTCATGGCGAGTTCACATCACCTGTTTCCCCTCGGAGTTGACATTTCCAAGGGCTTTGGCTCCCTGACGTGCTGCTGGAAAAGGGAAAGGCGAGAAAGTCTCCTGGAGAAAACACGGAGCCTCGCAAAGCCTCACAGAAACGTCAACAGCCAACGGAAACGGAGACGAGGAGGCCATGAGACACTCGCCCTACTGCAGAAAACAACCATTAATGGTCATTTGAGGAATTAATATTCATTTCAGGGATTTTGTTTCTCACAGGTTGAACTTTTCCCAAGTCGATTTGACCGAAGGTTCCCGGAAATTTAGAAGTGCAGTGACAGAGGGAGAAAGCTTTGCCCTCTAAAATCTCATTCTTCAGGTGGAAAAGTGCTTTTTGACCCCAGCTGTGACACGAGAGAGGTTTTGTGTCGATGGCTGGAGTTTTGTTACTGCCCAGATTGCTCTTGGTCGTGAAAAAAAAATAAAAAAAACTATGGAGAAGTCTCTGGGCTGAATAATTTTGAAGCCTCCAGTAGCTTGAAATATCTCCAAACCTATTAAACCCTGAAACCAAAATAAACATTTTGTCCTCCCTTCATGGAAGCATAAAGAATGTCTTAAGGCAACCCGTCCACTCGCCTGCCAATCCCAAATTGCCCTCAAGAACATATTCTCCAGGGCTTTGTCAAATCAGCTTTAACATTCCTCAAGCAACGGGGGGTTCTACCACGTTCCTGGAAAGGCTTTTCCACAACCTGGTCCCGTCTCCTTTTTAAAAGGCACCATAAAGCGCCCCGAACCTGCGAGCGCCGGAGCTGGAGCCGAATCCAACTTTCCATTCTGTGGTAAATCCCATGCTTTCAAATATCTTTCCAGTCTGGATGCAAAGGAAAGCAAAATATTTTCAAGATTTCCTACCAAACAGGGCTCTGAGGGAAAAGGACACTTGCAGTTGATATAAATGTCAATAAAGACAAAATATGGAACTGGGCTGAGGTTTGTTGTTTTTATAGAAACAATATGCTGCAGCATCTAAGGAAAAAAAATAGGAATAAAAACACTTTCTGAAACTGAAAACCAAAAGTTTTCTTTTTCAGGAAAGCTTGTCAGAATTGCTGTTTACAAACGGTATCAGTTTTATCAAATTGGCTTTTTCCAACAGGAAAACATTCCTGCAGAAAGTTTCCCATTGGCTCACAGGCAGGGCTTTGCAATATCAGGGTCACAAAGAGTGGTTTTTGTTTCTGCTCTCCAAGAATTTCAACTGCCCAACTATTGCTTTCCCAGAAGATGCATTTCACAGAAAATTATTATATTGGAATTGTATCCTTTTAAATTGAAGGAATTTAAATATTTTAATCAGTGTATTCAGGAGCAGTGCAGGACCAATGACTGAATTCAAACAGTGTTTACGTAGAGCCAATTCTTTATTTTCTCAGAATTTAAATTCTTACACCCTTTGTTTTCAAAATACATTGATTCAGTTAAGAACCTAAATGTTCCTTAAATTAAAGAAATGTCAATATACAACTTGAGCTGCTCCAGAATTTCAAATTAAGTCTGGGCTTGAGGTGGATTCTTGAATCACAGAATGGTTTGGGTTGGAAGGGACCTTTAAAGGTCATTTACTCCAACCTCCCTGACATGAGCAGGGACATCTTCAACTAAATCGAGCTCTGTTCAACTTGTCCTTAAACGTTTCCAGGGATGGGGCACCCACCACCTCTCTGTGCCAGCGTTTTACCACCCTCATTGTACAAAATGTCCTTTTTTCTATCTAATCTAAACACCGACACCCGACATAAACACCCATCCCCTCGGCCAAAACCCAATTCAGGCACCCTCCCATCCTCAAGGCTCCTTGAGCTGCCCTCCCCACCAAAGCCCCATGCCATTGATTAATAATTATTTGCAGAGGGAAGCTGCCTGCACTGTCAGCCCTTTAATATTGATTAAGAAGCACTCGGCAAGGAAAGGCTGGGTGGCTCCAGCTCTGGGGAGTGCCAAGGAAAATAAAGCTGGTATTAGTGATCCTCAGCGTCTTTGCTGAGAAAAAGGCAGCATTGTGGGCTGGGAGACTGCTCACCGAAGGCAGATCTTTCCCAGCTATCCAACAACAATAACAGCGTTGGATAAATAGGTGGGATACTCACAAGGGGAACCGACGGAGGGAATTGAAAATGAGCAAAAGAAGCAAAAAAAAAAAAAAGAGAGGGAAAAAAGGAAGGTGTTAAGACTTTCCAGCATTCTGAGAGAACAAGGTTTTATCCTCAGCCGGGGGAAAAACAGATTTACTAAACAGGGTGACCTCACTTGTTTGCACAGCGTTCAGTAACATGAATTTTATGACCTAGGGTACCTCCATGGGAGCTTGCAAAGCCTTTCCAGCAGCCCTGTGAAAGATGCCGAGTGTATGGAAAAGACATAAACCAGCTTGAGGAAGGAATGGCACAGCTGGGGGAAACAAAAAAAAAGAGAGGCTAGAAACACCCTGGTTGGGTGTAAGTAAAACTGAGAGAGAGAGAAATCCTTCACTGTCAGGGTGGTGGTTGCTCAGGGAAGCTGTGGATGTCCCTGGAAGCGTTCAAGGCCAGGCTGGATGGGCTGGGAGCAAGGGAAGCTGGAGCAAGGGGGTGGAATGAGATGAGTTTAAAGGTCTCTTCAACCCAAACCATTCTGGGTTTCTATGATCTTGTGAACACCCTGGGAGAATATTTCTCTGCTCTGCCCGGTGAGGGACGTTTGAGTTGGTAGTGGGGAGGTTTCTCCTTGTTCCCTGGGAGAACAGACCATCCCCACCTGCCCACAGAAGTGGCTCCTACGAGCTGTTGGGTGGGAGAAGCTGCTTCAGTGTCTCGTGGGGCTGAGAGCCTCTCGTGGATGGGCGAAGAGCAAGGGCAGAGCATTTCCACACCCCCTGGCCCAGGGCTGAACCAGCAGGATGCTCGGGAACGCTGCTGCCACTCCCTAAGTGTCGCTGCTGCCTCCAGCCAGAGGGCAAAAAAGGACTCAGAGACACGAATGTAGTCAGCAGAAAGGAATTATTTAATTAATAAAGCACGGGGTTTTATGTGTTTGGTTCTTTTAGTGTTTACCTAAATGGCACGAGGTTATTGGACCTGTAGCTAACTGCCTACCAGAGTGATTGGTCAATTTTCACATCATCCATTTCCCTAGTCGGTATCACAACAATTGCAGGTGCAAGATTAGCAAAGTTGGTTTACAGAAAACTTTATCATGTTCTGCATAGTTTCGCGTGGGAAGGGACAGAGCTCTCACGAGCTGCTGCTGAGAGCTAAAAGCTGCTCTGCTAAAGCTTTTTATTACCATACCTGAGCAGTTACCAAAGGGTGGGGACAGAAGATCCATGGGAACAGCTTGAAGCCAGCCTTGTTCCAAGCAAGGCTGGACAGTCCTGAGCTGTGAGGTGACCACAGGCAGGAGTGAACACCGACCGAGCAGCCGCACACGAGATAAACGATGACAGCGTTGCATCCGCCGTTCTTCCCAGCCAACAGTCAGCCAGAGAATCCCAGAATCCCAAAATGCTTTGGGTTTAGAGATCCTGAAGGTCATGGAGTCCCAACCACCCACACAGGAGTTCATTCATTGAAAACTAAATCATATGTGATCTCCCCTTTTTTTGCTTTTTGTGACTAAATTTCTCCGTGACAAAGACAACAATTTTCTGGGGGAAGTAGTGGAAGCAACGAGATGAGCAAACAAAAACTCGTCTTTTCAGTTGTGCGTTCATCCCGGGGTGCTGTCAGCTGGCCCCTTCCAAGGAATTCTCTCCCAGCTCCACCTGGTGGCAAAAAGGACATTTGGGCCATTGCTGTGGTCATCGGGTTGGGCTCCAAGGGGACAGGGATTGTTTCTGCTGTTGCCATTTTGCTGAGTGTCCCTCATTCTGGGTGGCACTGATGTGCCTCCTCTTGTGGGGTGGGAGCAGCCCTTCACCGCCCAGGGAAGTAAATCCAGTCCTCTGCCCATGGTGAGCATGGTGGAGAAATCACAGCTGGGAGAAAGGAACTTGGGAATTATGGGTATGAAAAAAGGCCTCAGGCTGGGAATTTCTTTAGCCCTCACAGCACTTTGTGAAGATTCTCTTTCTCATGTGAAGAATTTAAAACAATGTTATAGTTTTGTAAATCTCTGCACCTGCACCTACTTCTCAAGGACTGTTGTGGCTTCAACCAGGAAAACATCCAGAAACGGATGTCTCAGAACTGGAGCAATCACCCCAAGGGGTGGGTGTCCGAGGGACCAATTATTTTATGCCATCCAACACACTTTCAAATATTAACATATAAAAGTTGTTCAATCTTCCATTAAACTCTCTTACTTCGGACAAATTCGTGGTGGCGTGGACTCTGTAACTTTACCTCCTTGGCAGCAACAGCAACAGGGAAGAAAGCAGAGGGAGCCTGGTGGTGGCAGCTGTTCCCAACATTTTCCTTGGGGCTGAACTGTTCTTGACCTGAAAGATCATGGAGAAGAGTTTGGATGACACTCTTGGGCACAGGGCGTGACTCTTGGGGATGGTCTGGGCAGGGCCAGGAGCTGGACTTGATGATCCTGATGGGTCCCTTCCAGCTCAGGATAATCTGTGATTCCGGGAGGTCTTCTCCAAGTGGGATCAGAGCAGTGAAATCTCCTAGACTGGCCTTTAGGAGGTCCTAGACTGAACTCAGCTGCCCAGAACTGGGCATCTCGTGTCCTCTGAGATACCCTGAAGTGCCTCACCTCTCCTGCTTTGCTTCCCAGATGAAGGAGGGGAGGTTGCACCTCTGCCTCATGCTGGTGCAGATAATTTCAGCTTTATCAGGGTATTTGACATGACCGTAATGATAAGGGGTTGTAAAAAGATAAAATACAGATATAGACACCATGAGATAACACTCTATCAGTGCAGGACCCTTCAAAGCCCTTTGAATGACTTAAAAAACCAAATCCTGATTAAAATATCCGCAGGATCAGGTCAGTTCCTGGTCCAAAATACAGCTCAGATCAGGTCTTAACACAAATTTCTCCAGACACAACGATCAGAACAGCAGCAGCAACATCGTTGTCTGGTTTTTGCTGTTACCAACTGAGAGAAGGAAAGAGAAAGAGAACAAAAAAGAGAAAGGGAGAGAAAGAAACCAAGAAGAAAGAAGATTGCAAAGAAAATCCAGGTAGTCGCAGAAATGCGAAACATTCCCTAAAACAGGAATTAATTACAGCTCTTTTTTTGCATGCTAGAAATTTGATGTTTTAAAATGCATAACAGAATATATTCCTGAGAAAATAACAAGAGGCAAAAAAAAAAAGAAAACAAGAAAAACTCCCAACTCTCTCCTAAATATTAAATATCTAATTGCTAAACATCTATCTAAACATCGGAATTAATCAAAAAACCTGAGCCTGGCAAAAATTCCTGGGCCTGGCTCACGGCTAATTAAGATGCCACAGCCCCAAACATGCAATGCTTTGCCTTCTATCATCAAGCTGATTCCAAACACTGTTATTTATGGCTGCTGGAAATGGCTTGGGAATGCTGGATGCATCCATTTGGGATCTTTCCCTGGCTCTCACACGCCAGGAGCTGAGGTCACTCGTGTGAAAACATCAGGGTGTGGGAAGTGAAGGAGTTATGGGAGCTGTAGGGGCTGATTCCGGGTTTGGAAGCACTGATGAAGCTGCAGAGGGAGAATATGGAATCGGGAAGTGGCAGGAAAAGGGAGGCAAAGCCATGGCAACACTTCCAAAACCCTGCACCCCATGGAACCCCATTTATTCCATAAATCACCCCAGTACATCCCAAGCCATACGGAGACCAGCAGAGCAGATATCCCAACCCAATCCTCACCCATCGGGATCCCCAGGGATGTTTCCTGCTGCTCCGTGTCCTCCACCCTCTCGGGCACATCCCTGTGGGAAGGGAGAGGTGCCCCGTGTGAGGAGCAGCGCCGAGGATGGAACATGGAACGTGCCATTGCTCTTCCCTGGGGCAGGGAGAGCACGGAGAGAATCCCCAGCCTAACACAGAAGGTGTGAGAGCCACAGCTTCTCCCCCTGCTCCGGAACGAAACAAAATCCTTGGAGATAACCACG
>VWZT01009980.1:39280-53535 GCA_013397055.1 Pachycephala philippinensis
TAAACTGCTCGGGGGTGACTTTCCCAAAAAGCTGCGAGACCTTCTCGGTGCTTTGCCGGGGTGGAAGGTGGGAATTCCACGTGTGGATTCCACCTCCTCCTCCTCCAGCATTATCCCAACCTCCAGAATTGTACAGCAAATAAGGAAACACCAAAAAAGAGACATTTTGCTTCACTTTGCAGGACCATGGTGCTATTAAACAGTAACACCCTGTCCCTCCCCGTGCCCCCACCTCAAGATTTGATGCCAACGAGCCAGGCTGGACTGCGGGTATTTGTTACCAAGAAAACCCAAAATCCAGCTTTTCTCTTCCCAGTAGATGCACATGAACTGCTTAAATATTAGTGGCTACAATTTGGGAGGGAAAAATTAAAAATTAAATAAAAATAAGGAAAAAAAGACTTTGAAAAACAATGGTCCGTCTTGGGAAATTGCTCTCGTTTTGTTTTGTTAATTTTCACTAATGGTTGAGAATCTCCTCTTTTGAACACCAGATCAATGGCTTATAGAAACTTGGTGGAAATTGCTACTACTGGACAAGCAAAAATTGCTACCAAAAATCAAACAAAACACCCTCTGCTCCCCATTTTTTCCTTAGAAAGCTTCGTTCAGGCATTCGCTGGCTGCCTCCAATCCACCTCTATATGAAGAATATTGGCACATCAAGTCCTGGATTGTAAATCTCCTCTTCCAAGGGAAAAAGAAATGCTGGAGGTTGCCATGTGTTTCACAGCGTTGGAGCCATCAACCCCTGCAGTCAGATTTCTGGCTTCTCTCAGGTTGTCTCTGTGTTGATTGGTTATTCCAAATCCAAGAGTTTGTTAGGATTTAGCAGACGTGTGTTTTTTTTAAATACAGTTTTCAATCTAGTGGTTAAAAAAAAAAAAAAATCATCATCTTAAGGTCATAGGGTTTACATACAACTTGTGTCGTGTACCACTGCCATGGTTTAGAGTAAATGGAATGATGACCTAGGAAAGAAAAGTCAACTCCTCCAGAGGTCTGATCCAGGCCAGAACGGCTGCTCCACAACGCAGGACAGCCCCGGGTTCCAAAATGAGCTCAGATTCCTCTCGTCCTACTCAAGAGGAACACGTCCGAATTCGGCTGGCATAAGACTCAACAAGTTCCAGTTGGGATTTCTGAAGCTGTTACCACAGGGTGACTTCCGTCAGCAAGAGGCGGGAAGAGGAGAGAAAAAATAAATCATGCAGGAAGTGAAAATGAAACAAAAGTATCTAGTGGTTTAAAAAAAAAAAAATTAAATTTAAGACAGCGATAGTGCTAAAGAACCTGCATTTGGGGGAAGTGTTTTAAATAAAGAACATGGGATTGGACTGAAGGGGACAGGCACATCTGGTGTTCTGCTGTCTTCCCAACCTCTTTCTTGGATCTATTTCTGTCTGCAGCATGGTGGACCCAAAGTTTTTGAGCAGTGCTTGGTGACAGTGCATGCAGATTCGGAGCTGTCATTAAAGAGCTGATGCTCCTAGTGGGTTTCTTCGTCAGAGCCTGGTTTGCTCCATGTGCAGGAACCCCACTGGAAGAACCCATCATTCCCTACAAATCCCTCTCCAGTTCTAGGAGAAACAAGCAGCCGCTTCCTGCACCACTGTGCTCAAAGCAGAAAGATCTTTTGTATCTGCTCAGCTCTCTAAGCAGTTGGGTGGGCTCCAGGAATAAAGAAGTACAGGATATTTATGCCAAAGGGAATATCTTAGCCCAGGAGTTCATGGAGGATGGTTGAAACAATGTCCCAAGGAGAAATGATCCATCAAACTGCATAGACGATGAAGGTGAAGGTCAACTGGCGTCTAACCCCAGTGTGACAGGCACTTATTTCCACACGGTTGGACCTCATGAAAATTCAGTCTACAGGAAAAACAAACAAAAAAAAAACAAAACAAAAAAACCCCAAAACAAAACAGCAACACAGCTGGGTCACCTGTACCCTACAAAGTGCTTATGTCTCAACATAGCTTCCAGATCCCAGAAGGTCACTCAAACCCTGTTTGTCTCCAAAGGCAGTTCTCCAAGCGGGCCCGTCCCCGGGGCTGGCCGTGCCGCAGGGGCCGCGGGTCGCGTCAGTCCTTGCAGGTGTAAACCTCCTCTCTCTGGGTGCACTGCTTGCACTCCACGTAGCAGCACCACCGCACCTGGCACTGGCACGGGCGCGTCACCACCCGGCTCTGCGTGTTGTGCCCCCGGCCGCAGCAGATGCTGTCGCAGTTCTTGTCCTTGTAACACTTCCGTCCCGAGGTCCCCGGGGAATAGCGACTCATCAGGCAGAAGCTCGGCGAGTCGTCAATGTAGACGAGATCCGTAGTCCTTGGGATTTGATCGCTGTGGCCGGGGATGGATTTTTTAGGAGGGGAGATGTCGCCTTCCCCCGTGGCCTCGTTGGTGGTGCTGCCCACCTTGAGCGAGGTCTCGTACTTCTGCTTCAGCTGCTTCCCGATCTCGTGGAAGGGGGAGAGCTGCCTCCAGCACGTTCGGACGGTGCAGGACCCGGACACGCCGTGGCATTTGCAGGTGGTCTCCACGCCGGCTTTGATGACCTGCAGACACACACAGGGCCCCAGAGAGAATCAGTCATGGCAGAAGAAAGCAAGACACCTATGGATGCTAAAAAGCTTTAGCAGAGAAGATTTCAGCTCTCAGCAGCAGTTTGTGAGAGCCTTGTTCTTTCTCATGCGAAACTATGCAAAACATGATAAAGTTTTCTGTAAACAGACTTTGCTAATCTTGCACCTGCGAATATAATTAGAATTGTTGTGATACTGACTAGAGAAATGAATGATGTGTGAATTGACCAATCACCCTGATAAGTAGTTAGTTAGAGGTCCAATACCTCTTGCCTTTTAGGAAAACACTAAAAGAACTAAACACATAAAAACCCATCCTTTATTAATTAAATAATTCATTCCTTTCTACTGACCACACTCGTGTCTCTGAGTCCTTCATTGCCTCTTGACACCACCGCAGCGACAGACACCGAGTAAAACACAACATTTTCTAGAAGACGCTCCAGGGACACAAAGTTGGTGACAATACAAAAAGTATCTCTTGGAAGTGGACAGAAAACACATCCTACAGGAAATACTTATTTCAAACGGCTCTTAGTTCACAGATTAAGACATTTACCTGCAAGAACTTTGCTAATTGGCTAATTAACGATACTAGAAAGGTGTACAAAGATTGTCCAGTGGTGTCACTCATTGTGTAGATGGAGATCTGTAAGTGTGGTGCAACTAAGAGATTAATACGTATTTTAACACCTATTTCTCTTTGTCAATAGTAAGTAGATAAGATATAACAAAAGTGGAAGAAGTTGGGTTAGTGGAAAGGGGTGGGGTGGCACATGCTCCAGAACAGGAATGTGGACAGTAGGAACCTTCTCCATGCCCCAGGACCCCAAACCCAAGTACAAGCAGAAGTAATCTTTGTTCAGCATCATCAACTGACTGGTGCTAAACAAAGGATCCCATCCTTTTCAGATCAGGCTGCAATAAAGGAGCATCACAGCACAAAACCACATCCATCTCCTTAGAAACAGCATTGGAATGTCCCAGCTCCCCTTCTCCAGAGAGAGATTTACACCTGGGATGCCTCCATGGGCAACGCAAGAGCAGAGATGTTATTTGGACAGCCACAGATACCCCACATTTTGTCCAGATTACCAACACAAAATTGTATTTCTAATTCTCCCTCCCTGCCCCTTCCCCAAAAGTAGGTTTTATTTTGACTTTAAATGGGTAAGGCACAACCACCCCTTAAAATAGCCAGGTGAGAACAGAGTTTGTTTTACAGAGCTGGCTCCTGACGAGGTGCTATTGAAAGTGCCCTTCCTTTGGGCATCTACGGTACCTAAAAAAGAAGAAAACAACCTCCCCCCGTGCCCACGATGGCATCTGCCTACTTTGTGGCCTCCTGACAGCAGAGGACTGGCTCCAGTCCATTTCCTGACCATCCGGTTCTTAATTATTTGGCTGCACAAATCCCGCTGAGCCCCATGTGCAACGGCGCAATAGGTCATGGACTCGGAATTGGGGCCTGGCCCAATTGTGATATTCCAGAAACATTTTTAGAAAGACAATATGCATACTGCAGCCTTCAGCAGAGCCTGTCCAATGGTCACACTTCATTCCTGTGACAGCCAGGACCTTTGCGAGCGCAATCCAATAATACACAGTAGCATTCGGAGCGGTGGCGGGTTACAGGGGGAGATGTGTTGCTGGTTATAGTGCTCAGCTGGGATGGCTTGGGGAAGGGCTGTCACGCTTTGTGTGCCAAAGTGTCTCGCCAAGTCCACAAGAAATCCCACAATGTCAGACAAGAGCGTGCAGAACACATTTCAACACCGAGGGGGGGAGGAAAACCCCAACCCTCACCCGCGCCCTCCCTCGTGTAAAGTCCCGTTTCACTGCTTGTCCAGAAGTGAGAGCTGAGCTCGTGTGAAACAAAGCTCCTCCACCTGATTTCACGCCCACACCATCGGCAAACCAGGCAGAAATTGCTGGGATACTTGGGAAAGGGCTGCACACTGCAGTCATTCATCAGTTCAGGCTTTCCTCAACCCTTCCTCCTCCCCCCAGCGCATTTGCATCTGCTCCACCTGGAAAAGGAGACAACCCCCATGGAACAGGAGTTGGGAAAGTGAGAAACCAATGGGAACTGGCTCAGCTTGTAGTCATGCTCCTGGACTCGGAGCTGATTGAACAAGACAGGGTCACGGAACTCAGGAAGGGAACCTGGAGCCGGGGCTGTTCCAGTCAGGAGCCACCTCTCCTGGGCTCGGTGGGAGAGCTGACGCTGCAGGAGCACCACAGCCCAGGCATCCACGTGGGGCTGGTGGATACAGCCCAACACGTGTTGGAAAACCTGATCCTGATGGATTGGCAGCTGGCTGACAGCAGAAGACCTTCAGTCAGGTATCAGCATGTAGGTTTAGGCATTTGAATCACACCAGGCAGCCAGGGCTGACCTCACCGAGGCAAACGCTTGATGAGAAACACCTCGGAACTCCCGTTGGAGTCGGGGGAGCCAAAGCAGGAGAGGGCCCAGCAGTGAGGCAAACACCTGCTCCACTGAGCAGCTCTCCACATCTCTATCACCAACAGGAGCCTGGGGACCCAGCTCACACAGAGGCACCTCAGTTTAGGGGATTCTGTGAGCAGAATTCCACCCTCTGCGTCCAACTCAGGTGTCTAAATGTCACCGCCTAGCACTAACTGAGGTGCTTTAAAACATTCTCCTCACACCAGCTGTCCCTCCAGCAGCATAAAAGTCTCTCAAGGGGTACTAATAAGTATATTTAGGTAGATTAATTCCGTTCTCATCTGGGCTCGAAGTCCCTCACAAATCCCAGTCTGGATTTTCCTGACTCGTTTCTATCTCCTCGTTCAGCAGTGGCTGGGACAGCTCTGGTGTCACGCACTGGGGTGACCAAAGCATAAAAGGTTTCCATTGTCCCTGTCCCCATGAATGCCCCGGTTCATGAAGCCCAGCGTGAGGATTTTCATGTGGCTGCTGTGCGAGCGCGGTGCATCCCAACCGCCCCGTAACCCTTCTCCTGGAAGGACCGGGAAGGGCTCAAGAATGTTATGAGGCAGCAAGACTGAAAATCCTAGAAAAATTCCTTGCCCAGGCAGCCTCCCCTGCTGCTGTCAGTCATGCTGCAGCTCCTCGAGGCGCTGCGTGATGGGGAACTGCTGCCTCCGGGCCCCAGCCACCCACGAGCCAAAATGAATCTTGGCAAAGCCCTCCTGGTTCTCGTCCCGCTCCCCGGCTTCCACAGCGACCTCTCCTCCTCTTGGTGCGAGCTCCTGTCAGAAACACTTAAATCCACCTCGTTTCTTCAGGAAGCAGAGCAAGACTGATCCAAGTCAGCAGGTTGCTTGGAGCAGTGTTGGAGAAAGCTTTGCTGGCTGGATCCTGGGACAAACGTCTGGACCGACCTGGAGGGGCTTCCAGGATAGAAAAATGTAGTTTTTATTCCCAAAAACCTCTTGGGTAGATGAGGAAGAATAAGGTTTTACCATAAAAAAATCATATTTCAAGAGCTACAGTAGCTCCTGCTTTCTTTTCAAGGCTCATCACAGTTCAGAGCCCGATTTACCTCCATCCTACACAGACCTACACCTGTTCTGAACACAACACTGAATAATCACTTCGTCTGCACCAAGGACATGGCCACCTGCACGTTTGTCACAGATGTGAAGCAGAATGGCTCTGCTTCAACCCAAGCCACAAAATATTTCATGTTGTGAACACACCACTGAATAATCGCTTCGTCTGCACCGAGGACGTGGCCACCTGCACGTTTGTCACAGATGTGAAGCAGAATGGCTCTGCTTCAAAATATTGTCTTGCCACAAAATATTTCATGCTCCCCGTGGCCCAAACTCCTCAGCTCCCACACAGCAGCAGGGCTGTAGGAAGCCAGGAGTAACAGAAACAAGGAGCATCCTTTTTGTGTCGTGTGCTGTAGAGAGCTCCGAACACGAAAACAAAGCCAAAGACAAGTGCTGGGTCAGGGATGGCATCACACACGGAAATTCTGTCCTCCCACTCTCCTCTGAACAACCACCTGGTTTGGCAGCCTCAAACAGAGCAGTTTGGGAGGAAAATAAGGATTTTTGAGCTATTTAGCTTGACTCGGGAACACAAATTCCCATTGGCCTTGCTGTGAGAGCACCCGATACTGACAAACTCAGAACGAGGAAAACACAAACCAAGACAGGACCATTTTTCCTGGGGTTTGCCGCTCGGAGGAAATCAGATAGCGCCTTCCCAACTGGCTTTACAAGGAGCCACGGGGAAAAGGGATCACAGCAGAGCATTGCTATGCAACATGTAATCCTTCCCCCCAACAATGGCGCGCTGCGAAGCTCAGACTAAGTGCCCCCGTCATGATCAGTCTCAGACATGCTGCAACACACAATTTCTCAGTGTTTTAGCTGAAACGCCGAGGACAGGATTCCCATTCATTCCCAGCTGGGTCACGGGGCTCTGGCGGTGGTTTTCAGACAACTCTTGTCTGGGCAGCAGCAGGCCGGGGCGGACACCCAGCCGTGGGAATTCCTCGCTTATTGCTTCGCTGTCGTCATGGCTGGGCTGCGGCTCCAAGGCTTCAAACCATTCGCCATGGTTCGGGGCAGAGGAGGCAGCAAACCCTCCTCGGAGGCAGCTCGTCCAGGGAAAAGCCTTGCCTGGCTTCAGAAAGGGCTTTGGGATGCTTCCCCACAAATCCAATCCCTTCCACCCCCCGCCCCGTACACAGAGCCCTCTTCAATTTAAATAGGCTTAGTCATTCTCTCAGCTCAAGTATTAATGTTTGTTTGGACAGCAGCCACGGTCCCCACACACAACCAGAAGGCCAGACTTGTCTCTTCACACTGGCCAGTGCCATTGGCTGAATTAGAAAAGTTTCACAGGTTGTTATAAGTTGTCCTTTTACCTTGTTAAAAAACCCTTCTTTTCAGCCTGTTCTTGACCTGCTTTTTCAGACCAGCTTTCCCCTCCCACCACCCTTCCTTCTTTAAAAAAATACAAACACTCATATTTCAGTGACATAGGTATTAAAATACAAACATTTAAGCACAGAACAACATAACCCTACTTAAAATTGAGAACTTCAGAAGTATTTTCCCCATGCTCAGTATTCCTAGCATGCTTCCCATGCTAAAAAAACCCCACACATAAACAACCGACTGCAATCACTTATGGGACACAGCAAGCAATTTTTTTCCAGAGTATTGATTTCCAGGCCTAAGAAAGGCTTTGGCTGAGCCAATCTCAGCCTGAAAGGAGAGGAAAATCCAGAGAGCACGCCTGGGCATTCCTACCTGTCATAACCTGCAGCAATTAATACCAGTGGTGGCCCTGAAAGCTGATCTGTGCATTAGGAGCTCATCTCAGGCTGTTATTTGCTGGGCTTGATTTGTACCTTGGTAAACATGTGATGCCCCATTTCTCACTGCAAACACATCCCCCAAAAACTGCCCAAAAGGATGCTTTATGTGTCTCGTTTTTTCCATGCACCAAGGGGATTAAGCTCCAAAACAGCAATTATTACACATGGTGAGGGTGCAGCAAAACCTGGAGTTGGGCTGGAATCACGCTAAGCAGCTGGAGCTGTGTGAGACTGGATGGTCAGTGCTTGTAAACATTGCCTCTGCAACGGGAGAGTTGTGCCTCCCTCCGCCTGTGTGTGACCTTTAGGGAGTCACTTAATCTTTTCTGGGTCTCAATTTCCCCCCCCTGCCCAACGGAGCTCCAGAAATGAAGAGGGTGGCATGCCCTGATAACGTGTTATGTGATAGCTCATGAAGCTCCTCAGACAGATGATAGCTGGGCAAACATCTCCCTGATATGGAGAGCGCATCTCCAGCCCTCCGGAGAGATCCCTGCCAGCACGGCCTGGGGGGGAAAAGCCATTCCTCGCATGGAATTCCAAAATAAGCAAGTCAACAGCAAGGGAAAGTGCAGGCACCTCCCACTGTCCTCTCCAGAGCATCCCAGATGGTTTCAGGTGTAGCTGTCTCAGGATGGGTCTGGAGTTGAAGCCTACAAGGGTGACAAGGACCATGGCAGGGGTTTGGGACAAGGCCAAGGTCCCTTCCAACCCAAGGCATTCCAGGGTTCCATGATCCTTCAGAAACACTTGGTCCTCACAGACCAAAACATCTTGGGCAAAACCACAGTGAAGCCTCACGAAAGGAATGAGTTTCAAAGCAGGAAACTGCCTAAAGAGAGATCTTTTCTTGTTCTCCATTTCTGCCTTCCCATAATTTTGCATTAAACATTCTCGAGACAACTTTGGTTATACTGAGACTTCAGGATTGTGTCCCTCCTTCTGGAAGGATGAAGGAAAAAGGCAATGAGAACATGACAATTCTTTTTTCTAGGGTATAACAGCAGCCCCCTTTAATTGTGCCCCTTGGATCTGTAAGACATGCTTGACCAGACATACCTCTGGAAGAGGTCAGCACTCCTGGGATTAAGAAACTTAGCAACGCTCCAGAGAGGGAGTTGGAAAGTCATGTTTAATGATACTTTGCTGAGAAACTGGGCAAATTTAATTAAAACATCACTTACTCAAGCCCAGTGGAACTAATTGAGTGCTCTAATATTCCGCCTTTTCATTAATGGGTTACAAAAGAGGGCTGCACTTGTGTGTACAAGGGGGGAAAGGGGGGAGGATGGAGAGAAGATGAGAGCTTTAGCAAGGCTGCCCGGGCTTCATTTAATATAACTCAGAAACTTCATTGCTGGCAACGGGGCTTTAATACAGTTGACTTCTCCCCCATCCCCTCCACGCACACATCTCCCCCCAAAACACCCTCTCCACCCAAGACCCCTCGGAAAGAATGGCTGAATGAGGGAGGGTAGATCTGGCAAAGGAAGGGAAATTGCTTTTTTAATAAGTGGTCTATTCAGAGCTCCTGCTTTTCAATAAAGAGAAGGCTGGAGAAGTCCTGGTCTAATTACCTCATCCTCACACTAGACAAGCTCGCCCTTTCATTAACCACTGAGGTCATATCATATAACTTGGTGAGCCACCACGGGCACAACATGTTCAGTGATTATTTCACTGGTGGCAGCGAAATTACAGGCAGCCCATCAAGGTTGTAAAAAGCAGGAGTAAAATCATAATTAACTGAGAACGTCTACCAAAAGACACTAAAACTAGGCGGGATGGGATAATGTCACCCTCACAGAAATACACGGATTGTTTGCTGGTGTGACACCATGGAGAAACTGCTGCGGTGACCAGGAGGGGAGAGGGTTGCTTGCCAAATTAGTCAGTCCAGCACAGGTCCTTTTTCTGCTGGGTCTCAAGGGACTATTTGTGTGTTTTGCCACGGTTGGGAGTAATTAGACGGGAAAACTGACACGTAAAGAATCAGTGAGAGACCACCAAGCTTGTGCTGTGTCTTTAGCAGAGACTTCTCCGCTCCCTCAGTGAACACACACACATCCACACACTGCAGGAACTCCAGTTCCAAACTGTTCAGCTCCAAAATGGCACAAATCAAGGCTGTCTGTGCTCCTACACTGCCTTTGATCCACCCCAAATCAAATCCAGATGAATTATTGTTCCAATAACCACTCCAGGTTAGTCCAACGTGGTTTCAGACTGCTGCAGTCACTGGGTGAGCAAACCCTACTCAGTGGTTGCAAAGTCTTTATGGCAGGAGGTAGTTGGTGAGCAGCTTCTTTGAAGACACAGAAAATGTGCTGAAAATTATATTTAACTCACGACCTTTCTCAAGGAAAATGTCCATAAACTCAGCAGGAATACAGCAATGTCTGCTGAGCAACTCTCATCCATCCTGAGCTCACAGTGGGACCAGAAGGAAGGACAGGATCAAACCTGAGATTAATCTACACCCGAGAGCAAGCAGTGCCAGAGAACATCCATCCACGACACCACGAGGGCCAATGCTCAGGCTTCAAACTGGTTCCAGCATTTTGGAATCTGAAGCGAGCACTGCAAGTTTTGACCTAGTAGTCAGAAATCCAGCTTGGATCCTTGTCTCTAATCATCATCTCGATGACACTGAGTTGTGCCAGTGGTTTAAGGCCACATGTCCCGACCGTACAGATGTGGGATTCTCCTGATCTTCAACCACCACCCTTCCTTCTCCACATTCCCTTGTTCCCTGGCTCCGTGCTGTGAGCCTGGTGGGCTGTTTGGCTTGGCTTTCCACCATGCCACGGCACAATGAACTCTTCCAGCAGCACAAACAGAGAAATCATCGCAACTGCTGCTGCAAACAGGCGAAGGAAAGCTGTCAGACAGCAATCCCAACCCGGCAGACGCGTTGTGGGGTGGACGAAAATAGGAACAGTGGATCACTGACCTGCAGCAAAGGTCTGTGACTTGGGTTGCCAGGAGGGCTCTGGGTGTCTGGACAACCGTCACAACTGTTACTCAGCTGTTTAGCTGCAGATATTACACTGTGAAACCACTGCCAGTGCCCAGAGCCCGCCCGTGCCAAGGGAAGTGGAGGCAGAGGATGCTGGAGAGTCCTGCATCTTCCCCTGGAAGCTCACTCACAAGGATTGGGACGCGGAAGGGAAGGTTCAATCCCTCCAGCTCATCCTTGGAGCTCGTTTAGCTCAAAGTCACACAGTGCAGAGCACAGATGACAATTAAGGACACAAATCCTAAATCCAGGAGTGGCCGCAGCCATTTGGGCATCCTGACTACAGGTCCTGGGACTGGGAACACTGGCAGTCGGGCCAAACCCATCGGGGAGGGTTTTTAGCCCCACCACTGCTGGTGGATATTCACGGAGCTACAAGGACTTGCCAGTGGCAGCCAAAGGCACAGCCCTGAAGGTTTTCATGAGACTGTATTGTGTGACTCTGGAATGAGAGGAGAGCCAGGACATCTCACAGAAACTCCCAGCACGGAATCACAGCCTCCATGGGCCACCTTCTCCATTGTCAGTCCCACCTGCTACACGCTCAGCCCCAAAAGATGGGATTGAAACAAGTTCCATCATCCTGCAAAGCCTGTTTCACACGTCAGAGAGCTGCCACAGGAGGTCAGAGACACTGAGCCCTTTAATCCAGAGCAGGAAAGCTGTCAGCCAAAACCAGACACCAGCTAAATCCAGGATATTTCTAATCCTGATCTCAGCGCTGTCTAGGAGCATCTGGTAGTGGGGAGAGGGGGAGACATTTTGCTGGCCAGCCCTGGCTGGTGGCATTCCCCGATGCCCCAATTCCGTCGCGAGGAATGACATTTTATACATAGACAGAGCAACAACTGAGCTGGGGTGGCCATTCCTAGAATGCACAACTGGCTGGGCTGCATTCGCCCGGGAAACTGGAGACCCAGGTCCCCCATCCCAGCCCCAAGCCCGCGGCCAATCACACAGACAATAACAAGGCTCGAGGGCTATTTCTGGCCTTACAGTATGTCCCCCTCGGAGGTTGGTGCAATGAAACACTGATCCTAAGCACCTGTGCTGGCCAATCTGAGGGATTTTCGTGTTGGAGCAGCTCTAGGCTAGGTACGGCCAAGCAGATTACGGGAGAAGGTGGAAAGCCCCTTCCTTTCCCCGCTCTTTGCTGGGATGACCCAGCACTCGCAGACACTTTGTCCTTTACATCAGCCACAGAAAATGCTGAGCTGGAAGGGACCCACAGGGATCATCGAGTCCAAATCCTGGCCCTGCACAGGACAAACCCAAAAATCACACCGTGTGCCCCAGAGCATTGTCCAAATGCTTCTTGAACCCTGGCAGTCCTGCAGGGAAGGCCCCAGGCAGCCTCACGGAAGGTGTAAAGAGCAGGAAGAGAGGATGAAGATGGGAAAAGAATCAAGGGACTCTATAACCAAGCACTGTCTTCTGCTCTAGATGACACAGAAAGTTTCTGCCAGAAGACAAAACTGCAGGGACTTTTAGGCCTGAGATCAGCCAGAAATCAATCTCTGCACCCTGGTTCCCTGCCAGGTGTTTCTCCAGCCAGTTTTAAAGAAACCTGGCCAAGGAGATGCTACGCTGTCCATGCTCCGCTGAACTGCTGCAAGAGAAGCATCCCTCAAGGATGAGATGTGGCAGCATAAATCCCTTCCTCTGTGTCCTACCTGAGGAACCTGTCTTTCCATCCCTTTGTGGTGTAAAACCCTCTCCTCCCTGTGGGAAACCAGGAATCTTTGTCCCCACCTCGTATTTCCTAGACCTGGACTGTCGCTGTTGCTGCCCGAATAGATAAAACGACAGAGTCCAGGCTACTACAAAAATGATCCGAAGTAAGAGAGATTTAATGGAAGATTGAACAACTTTTACATGTTAATATGCAAAAGTGTGTTGAATGGCATAAAATGATCGGTCCCTCGGACACCCACCCCTTGGGGTGATTGCTCCAGTTCTGAGACGTCCGTTTCTGGATGTTTTCCTGGTTGGAGCCACAACAGTCCTTGAGAAGCAGGTGCAGGTGCAGAGATTTACAAAACTATAACATTGTTTTAAATTCTTCACACGAGAAAGAGAATCTTCACAAAGTACTGCAAGGGCTAAAGGAATTCTCTGCCTGAGGCCTTTTTTCATATCCATACTGGACAGTCCCTCTTTCCTTTCCCTCTGGTCTCTCTCCAACGATTTTGCACAACTCTTGAAGTCACAGTGAAAACCAGGGTGTAATCCCATTAACTCAGACTTCTCCCCTCCAGAAGGAGGATCGCTCCATTCATCTCACATCCAACACTCCCATTCCACACCCCAGCACAGCATCATTACTCCCAAAAACCCCACAACGGCGTGACCACCCCCCGACCCTGCGCCGCCTCCAACGCACCTTCATGCCCACCAGGTTGTTGTGGAAGTCCACCCTGGCTCGCAGGTCCTTGTTGGGCTTCCTCCCCAGGAACTCCTTGACGAACTTGTTGCTGTATTTGAGGTTGTCCCCGCAGCCTCCCCACTGCCAGGCCTCCCTGTTCTCCAGGTCGGGCGCCTCGTCGCAGGTGCAGCGCTCCATGCGCCCCGCGCTGCACGCCTTGGCCATGGCGTGGGTCAGCCCCGCCGAGGAGATGGCGTACAGGAAGGCTGTCTCCTTGAAACCTGCAGGGACAGCAGGGAGAGGCTCTAATTGTGGTGTAAAGAAAGGAAAAAACCCCAGGAAATGGAGGCAAAACCCATCGTGAGTTGTGTCACAGAACAACGGAGGGATAAAGTTGGAAGGGACAACATTGGGGCATCTGGTGCCACCTCCCTGCTCCTGCAGGGCCATCCCAGAGTGCAGGATTACATCCAGACTGCTCTGGAATACCCCAGTGAGGGACACTCCACAGGCTCTCTGGACAATATGTTCCAGTGCTCAGTCACTGCACAGGAGAGAAGCTCTTCCTCAAGTTCAGGTGGAATTTCCTGGGCATCAGCCCCTGCCCGTTCCTCTTGTGGCACTGCTGGGCACCACTGAGAAAAGCTCCTGACCCCCTCAAGGCACGGCAAGCTCCGTGTGCATCGCTGATGGTGAAGAGGACACCGGGTAAGGAATGATGGACAGAGGTGGCACAAGGCAGGAGTCAGGAATGCAAATGGGATCTGGCCAGCTCCATGGCTGTCACTCTGTGCCACTCACAGACAGTCTCTGCCTGGAAATGGAAAAAGGTTGATGCCTAAAGAGGCCAACCTGGAAGCAGAGACTGGACAGGAGGAAGGGAATAAAGGTGGATATTTATTTGAAAGGCCTTCAGAGGCACACCCTGGGCAGGCCAAAGGCTGCACCCAAGATGG
>VWZT01009980.1:53591-68430 GCA_013397055.1 Pachycephala philippinensis
TGGAGAGCAGCCTGGAGAGGCTTTGTTCTGTCTGTCTCAGCATGAGAGAGCAGCAGCTCCCAGGCTGCAGGACACTGCAGAGTTACACACTGGGAATGCAGGATTTGAAACATATAAAAGCTAAAACCTAAGGCATCAAGTTGAGCAAGAGTTGCCCCATCCCTGGAAGTGTCCAAGGCCAGGCTGGACGGGGCTTGGAGCAACCTGGGATGGTGGGAAGTGTCCCTGCCCATGGCAGGGGGTGGAATGGGATGAGCTTTAAGGTCCCCAAAACCAAAGCATTGTTTGACTCCATGAAGAGCTGGGCAGGACATGGAGGTCCCAACGCTGCTACCAAGGGGACACTAACCAGCAGGAACCCAGCACACACCTCCAGTCCTCCTCATTCTTCCCTCTCTCCTCCTGAAAAAAATCACTGGGTCCTATTCCCAGTCCTCCTCGTTCTTCCCTCTCTCCTCCTGAAAAAAATCCCTGGGTCCTACTCCAGCCCAGCAGAATTGCTGACAGAAGACACCCGAAGGCTGGGAAGTGGGAGATGTGTCACCCGACGCAGCACCTCACCCAACAGAACCAGTTTGCACCTCAAACCTTCCAGGCACAGCCCTTCTTCACACCTCCACGCTCACCTGCAGGGATGTGACAGCATCCACTCCCCCAAGAGGCGAGCTGACACCCAGAGGGACCCACGGTTCCAATCCAAATTATAAAAGCCAGAAATAAAAAGCAAACACGGCAGTATTTATAGCCGCCCATTCTCCAGCTATGGAAGCCGTAAACGACTGCATATTTGAGATGCAATTCCAGAACGGCTTTGGATGGGGCTCAAGAAATCCCCCACTCAAAAATAACACAAGTGGATGGTGACAGTAGTGGATATATCTGTGAGCTGGTGTGTCAACCAAGGACATGCAGAGACACTGCCAGGTCATTTTTGGAACTGTTCCTTGGGAGGTCCAGGACAGACCAAGCAAACTCCTGTGGCCGTTCCCAGAGTCTGCCTTCCCAAAACACTCCCAGGAGCAGGAAGACTGATGAAAATCCAGCCCAGGAGACTGAGGTTTGGTCCTCCCAAGGGTTCTGAGGTTCTAATTCCTCCCAGCTTGTGGTAGGAATTATCCAATTGTTCTACTGCTCACCTGGAAAAGGAGAGCAGGAATCTCTTCCTCACTATAAACAACATTAAAATGCAAAAAGTTTCAACTCCACATTCACTGAGGACACTGCAGAGTGGTGAGAGTTAAAATAACAAGTTTTGTTTTCTCCCTGAAGTCAGACTACATCCTCTGACAGCCCAGAAACATTGGAAGTGGTGAGAGAATTTTCTACTTAATTCACACACCAAAACCTCATGGGTATGCAGCTGACTCCTCTGGGTAGAAAACGCCTTTTAAGCATCCCTCATCCTTTGTAAACTATTTTTTTCTAGGTTATACCCCAGGTCAGACTGCCCACCTGGCTGTCAGAGGGACGCCACTGCCAAACACAGATATTCCCAAGCCTCTGTGCTCCTGGATTGGAGAATTTGTGCCACAGCTACACAGAATGAAGAGGTGCCAGTGTCACACAGAGAATCCTCAGTGGGATGGGGAGTGCAAACCCTGCTCTGAAGGTCTGAGACCCAATCACAGCATGGTTTGGGTCAGAAGGGACCTTGAGATCCAACTTGTCCCACCCCCTGCCATGGGCACGGACACCTTCCACTATTCCAGGCTGCTCCAAGCCCTGTCCCAGCTGGCCTTGCACACTTAACTCACAGCCACCAGCCTTAATTGATTAATTAGGCAGCCCAGCTCCCCGCCCTGCTCGAAGCCCTCCTGAATTCGGAGTGGTTGTGGAATCCCAGCAGAAATTCAGCGCCGTGTGAGCACAACACATTCCAGGCCTGACAGAAAGCCAGCAGGAGCAGCTCATCTGCCAGCTTCTCCCTTTCCATCAGCTCTGCCTCTCCTCCTCCCGTTCCCCATCACTGAAAGCTTCCCAAATTCCCTGTGCCCATCAGCACGGGGATCATCTCACCCCCAGGCAGCTCCCAACCAGCTCCATGTGACATTTGGCTCTGGCCAGGTTTTAAAGCCATCTCCACCACGCACTATTTGATTGCACCGAGATATTTTGTAACAAGATAATGAGCTTTAAATCAATGCAGGCATTCTGAGCCCCGGTGCATTGACAGTCTGCCGGCCGTGGCTATCCAGTTTCAGCCATTTCCAAAATTGTGCACGAGGATCCAAAGAGGATAACGAGTCCCTCAAACAATCCCCTGTTATTTTAAGAAACGGGGCTGCATCGGCCCAAGTTGCAAACCAGCAGCCGGGGCTGCTCTGGTGACCCAAGTGGAAAAGCAGAGGGAGAAACTTTTAAGTGAAAAAAAAAAGTGGTTTGGGGATTTTTTTCTCCCTGCAATGGTCCTGGAGGGGAGGAAACAAGCCCTCAAGGATGAAACTGGAAAGCTGTGTCCTAGTGGGTGATCCATGGGAGCCTTTGCCCTGGGGCATCACTTGCTGCGGCGCTGAACCAGGAACCAGCAGCTCCTGGGGAGGAGGAGGAGGAGGAAGATTTACAGGGCACTGTGTTACTGCATGGAGGAGGAAGATTTACAGGGCACTGTGTACAGCACCTGAAGGATTTATGACGCCGGGGGAGGGCAGAGATGCTGCAGGGACATAAAACACGGCAGAATGAGACAGCAGCAGAGCCCTGCAGCCCTCAGAGCTCTCGTTTATCACACAGACCCCTGACAAGGGCTGGGATGGGGGGGTCTCCGTGGGGTTTTAACTCCAGGCTGGGGCTGCCCAGGTCTGAAGGAGCAAGCTGTGGCCTCCAGGTGTCAGCATGAGAAAGTGCTTGGCTTCCCCAAGGCACCACTAATCCAGGGACTCCTCTGGCATGCGGGGATATTTTTAAATGTCTTGCAGCTCTGGCTGGACCTCTTGGGTTTCATGAGGACTTTCCTTGTTTCCACCAGGCAGTGACAGTGCATTAATTAAGCCCTGGTGCTTCTGAATTACTCCTCCTCACTAATTAGCCCTGCAAACCTCTGCTCTTATCTTTAAAGGCTTCACACCCCGGCTTTTGCAGGTCCAGGCCCATTGCTGAGTGTGGGACTTCCCGGGAGTCACTAAAGCCCTGGAGACCCTCACATGCTGCCTGTAAAATGGTGCTGCAGCCTGGAAATAACTGGATTTTACTGGGAGGGTGCAGGAAACTGGACTATACATGGTAGCACAAAGAAGAGAAATAAAAACACCACCTGCACCTCCAATACTCCTAATTTCCGTCCCTCTCTACCTGAGCTGTTGGGAAGAGGGGTGGGAATTAGCCACTGCTCACACCCAGGGCAGCAACAGGACACAAACCTTTGCAGGTTTTGCCCTGTACTGTGCCAGGGCTCCCCTTGCCCTCTCTGACAGGACAGAACAGTTTGGTTTGCCTTGTGTCCCTTAAAATGGCATTTTCTCAACTCCTTTCCTGACAGAACGGCATAATAAAAAGGAAAAATGAAAGGAAAGGAAAGGAAAGGAAAGGAAAGGAAAGGAAAGGAAAGGAAAGGAAAGGAAAGGAAAGGAAAGGAAAGGAAAGGAAAGGAAAGGAAAGGAAAGGAAAGGAAAGGAAAGGAAAGGAAAGGAAAGGAAAGGAAAGGAAAGGAAAGGAAAGGAAAGGAAAGGAAAGGAAAGGAAAGGAAAGGAAAGGAAAGGAAAGGAAAGGAAAGGAAAGGAAAGGAAAGGAAAGGAAAGGAAAGGAAAGGAAAGGAAAGGAAAGGAAAGGAAAGGAAAGGAAGAAAGGAAGAAAGGAAGAAAGGAAGAAAGGAAGAGAAAGAAAAGCAGAGACAGCTTTGGGAGCTTCCAAACCCTCTCTCCTCCAGCAGCAGCTCAACTCCCAGCAGAAATGGGGAGAAAACATAGCTCCTGGCTGCAGAGACCTGCACAAACACCTCCAGCCTCCGAGGAGAGCAGCCAGGGCCAGCCAGCAGTGGGAAGCAGGCAGGGTGAGCCCATAAATTACCCCCATTAGCACATTCTTTGCCTTCCAGGGATGAGCTCCAGCCTTCCACGGAGCTCTTGGTGGACCTCGGGGGAAGCACTGTGGCAGTGCCACACCAACCACAAGCAGTGCTGCTTCAGGGCTTAAGCCTACTTCTCACTCCCTAGTTCGGGTGAGAGCCCACAGTCCCCCAGTTCTGTGGTTTACATATTTTGTTGTAGTTGGTTCCTATTTTCCCCTCCCTGTTTTATGCGTAAGATTGTGAATATTCATCCTCCCTGATTAATATGTATATATTCTCGAAGGTTCTGTTTTACACCCCATTGGTTCCTTCCCTAAGTCCCTCCTATGCACACTCCTCATCGGTGTATTTGCTGTCAATCCTGCTTTCATTCCCTTATTCCATTTGCTGTGTCCCTTATCCCCACCTATCCCATCCCTAATATAAAATGCCTGGACCCTTATTAAAATTCGGATTTTCCTCCCTGTCCCCTGCATGAATAAACTCCCACGTGGATCACCACACGAGGAGTCCCCTCTCTCCTTCTTTGCCTCCACCTGAGTGCCCAAATGAACACACAGCGAAAGCTCCCTCGGGTGAGGAGCTCGTCCTCGATTGCTTTTGTGTGCCGCTTTATCCAAGATGCAGCAGCCAGACCTCCAGGCTTTTTACCTGGGCTTGAGTGCCTTAAAGCACCACCAGAAAAGGACATCCCAATGTTGGGGAAGATGAAATAGGAAAGCCTTATAAATATGATCACATAGCAAAAGATGCTGACAATATGGAAACTACAAGCGAGATTGAAATGAAGACAAGCTTTGAGATCCCAAATTCCAGTTACTGAACAACTGGNCCTGCCAATGTGACAGAGGGTCCAAAAAGTAGTTTTTAGGGTTTAAAATATAACGCCATATGGTAATGCGATGATTCTTACAGGCTATATGTTAATGTAGTAGGATTTGTAGCATGTTCTGGATTGGTTAATGGAAATTAGAATATTCAGCACAGAAGATGATTTATTGTATTGTAATCGGCAACCACAGCACTCGATTCTGTACTCTATTCTGTATTCTGTATTCTATTCTATTCTGCTCTGCCTCTTCCACCCCTCTTCTACTCTCTCCTTCTTTTGCTCTGACCTGCTTCGGGCTGCATCTGGCAGCTCCTAGCTGGTCTCATACCCACGCCCTTTCCCAATAAACCCCATGCTCTAACACCGACCCCAGAGATCTCTCATCTCCATCCCGACCGTCTCACACAGGCCACACACACCCCACAGACGCTTCAGCACCCACACCCCAAACTGACCACCAGGGCAGGAGATGGGTGCAGAGACCCCCCCAGGACCCTCCAAACTCACCTCTCTTGAGGAGGCTGGCGCGATAGCGGCCCTCGAGGGTGCAGTTCCAGCGCTCGAAGCGGAACTGGTACTGGCACTCCAGGGCGCTCATGCTGATGGCCTCCATCAGGGTCTCGGCCACGCCGGGGTCGCGCCGGCACATGCGGCGCTGCTTCTTCTCCAGCTTCAGGCGGTCACACACCTTGTAGTGGGCCTTGACGGCCGCCTCCTCCATTTCCGAGGTCAGAGGGAGGATGGTCAGGGGTTCGTTGCCCGTCAGCCTGTGGGAAACACAGCGGCATCGCGGTGAGGGACGGGAAAACAAAAAATTCTAGAAGAAATTTTGTGGTGAGGCCCTGGCACAGGTTGTGCAGAGAAGTGCCCAAGGCCAAGTTGGACACTGAGCAAATTGCGAGTGGCATCCCCACCCAGGGCAGGGGTTTGGGTCTAGATGGTCTTTAAGGTCCTTCCAACCCAAACCATTCTGGGATTCTATGAAATCCAGCCCGTGGTAGAAATAGGGTCAATGATGGGATCAGGATCTCCTGGTTGAGCGCCCCTGTGGACTTCACCTCTGGGCCAGCAGTGGTTTTACAGCGAGGCTCCTCACGGTGTTTGTGCAAGGTGGCAGCAGGAAAAAGGTAAGAGGAAATATTTGGGTTTATGCTCCCTCCCAGCTCTCACAGAGCTCGTTTGGACATAAACCCCCAGCCACCTACACCACAGGACCGTGTTTAGAGCTGAAAGTGGAAAGAAACCATTTCATGTGCTTCACTGCACGAACTTGTGGGACCGGCAAAAATACACGAGCAGCCCTGTCACTGTGCTGGGCACGAACGAAAAAATCATTTTAGCACATCACGCAGAGCCAGGACCCAGCTTGGGAAGGGACAGAGGATGATTTGTCCCATCAAAGCCCAAGAGACCCCCTGAGAAAGCACAGAAAGCCACCCTGCCCTCAGCAGAAGAGATCCTGCCACAAAACCCAGCGAGCCGCAGCCCGAGCTTGGAGAGCAGGATACACTTTCCAGGAGATGCTGCCAAAACCTTTTACAAGACAGAACAAGCTCAAAACCTTAAAAAAAAAAAATAACCCGAAGAAATCCGTGTCCCTTTGCCTCATCCCCTCCCCTCCCTCTGCCTTCTCCCAGCACAAGGTCCTTGACTCCACAATGTGCAACAAAAGATGCCAGCGGACTGTTCCCGGTGTCAAGTGACGAGCTGCTGGAAAAGGACCAGGCTGGCACCGGCCCCGGGGAGCAGAGAGGCTGCAGGAACATCTGCTGGGCTCAGGAGAGCTGAGCTGGCCGGGCTGCTGCACCCCACTCTCCTGGCTCGGCCCCGTTCCGGCCAGGTGCCAGTCCCCACAGTCAATGGGAATCACTATCCGGGCTTGCAGAGGACCTGGAGACCATTTCCCGGCCAGAAAGGAAGGATGGCTGAAATCCAGGACTGGAAACACGCTGGGATCTGTCAATCCTGCAGTGGGGAGAGCGGGGATGGGTTGGGGGCTCGGGCATCTCCATTGCTGCAGGGGCATTGGGGAAATGGGGTGATGGGAACAGGAGGGGAGCACTCCCTCGCCCCTTTAAAGGGTTCCCAGGATCTCAGCAAAGCCCCACCTGTCCTGCAGGAGCAGTGATCTGCTGTTTTTAATGAACATTTCTCTCTAATCCAGGACTGGAAACACGCTGGGATGTGTCAATCCTGCAGTGGGGAGAGCGGGGATGGGCTGGGGGCTTGGGCATCTCCATTGCTGCAGGGGCACTGGGGAAATGGGGTGATGGGATTAGGAGGGGAGTGCTCCCTCACCCCTTTGCTGAGATCCCAAAGCCCCACCTGTCCTGCAGGAGCAGTGATCTGCTGTTTTTAATGAGTATTTCTCTCTAATCTCTAATTAAAGCTCCTGAGGGCTGGCACTCGGGATGCTTTAACTCCCAAACCTTGGTGCACAACGGGCAGAAAATCCTGACCTGAGTCCCAGCCAGGGACACCCAGTTCAGATCCAATCATTGCTGAGGCATTGATGAGGTGATTGAATATCAGCTCTCTAAGGGAGGGAGCAAAAATGGGATTTTTAGATGAAAGATGGGCAGGGAAATGTTCTCCTTCAGTTACATTCAAAGGTGTTGATACCTCCAGAAAAAACCTGCGGTGATAAAAGCAACAGAGCGATTTGTGGAAAACGTGGATAAATATTTTCCCTCGAGTTTTGCCCCCCACAAAATAATAATAATTTTAAAAAAATCTAAAAGGCCAAACAGCAAGGTCTATTTGAAGCATATTTTAACCCTTTCATTTCTGGTCTGTCCCCAAGGAGAGGGGACATCACCCAGCCCCGGTGCCTCATTAGCCAAAGCTCCCAGGAGGCTCCTTCATGAGAGAGATGCCTCAGTCTGAGCTTCACTGGAGCAAAGATCCGTAACAAAATCTCCAGGACGTTCATTCCTGGCCTTCATGGTACTCTGAAAGTTCATTCCTGCAAACTTTTGTGGTTGGCACAAGAGACCCTGAGCTGGCAAAGGAGAGGGAGCCATTGCAGCATTTTCTAAGCTCTCTCTCTCCATTTTTTCTTTCCAGCTGAGCAGGGATTGTTCACCGAAATGGTCTGGAAAAAAGCTCCAAGGATCCCGTAGCAGATGGCTCTTGGAGCGAGGAGGGATACAGGAACTGATCCTACAGCCAGGATTTCTGCAGAGCAACAATTTTCACCCTCTTCCCACCTTCCCCTCAGGTGCTTGGCTTTGGGATATTTCAAATTACAGATTCCCACAGATCAGCTTTCCAAAACTTGCTGATAACATAACCCCATCGTGTGTTATCACCTAAACACACACAAAATGAAGATCCAGGGACAGGGAGACGGTAGGAAATAGGGTTCATGGTACTTCAGTGCCACAACTCTTTCCCAACTGGTGGAAGAACAACCCATGGAATGATGGATCTCTGTGGAAAATGGAACTCATGGATCTCTGTGACGAACAGAGATCCACCCATCACTGCCTGCATTATTGCTCAGAAGCATCCCTGGAACAAGACACGGAGAAAATTCAGGGAAAAAGGGTTTTTCCCTCTCCAGCAAGCGATGAAACTCTCCCAGGTGAGGAGCAGAATCCACACACACGGACCCACACTCTCATTTTCCCTCCTGGCGCCCTCAGCTCCGCACGCACATTCCAGAGGCCCTGGGAACGGGGGTGAGGTGGCACTTTCCAGAGCGTGGCATCAATAACAAAGCTCTGGCAGAGCCAGGGAGAGCTGCCCCACCTGACACGCTGCCTCCGGGCTCCCGCGGCATGGAACCTTCCTAATCCCATAAAACCCTTTTATGCAACCCCTGAGCCGAGCTGAGCGAGGTCCTGTAAGGCAACGGTGTCAGTCGGACGCTTTCTCAGCTCCTCACAAAGGCCAAGCTGTTCTTTCCAAGGAAAGGTTTCAGGGGAGGGATGTGTGTGTGTGTTTTTGTTTTTTACACACCCGAGCCACAACTGTTACGATTAAACTGCAGGCCAGAGCCCCGTGATTGTGTTATTTCGCTCCAAGAAGGGGCTGAGCGGGAGGTGAAGTGGGCACCTCTAAGTGGGAAAAGGTTGAAGGTGGATGATCTTTAAGGTTCCTTCCAACCCAAAGCATTTTAAGCTAGATTCCAAGATCCCAAAGGATTGTGTGTGTGTCCACCAGGAAGCTGGAGAGAGAGCAAACAGCTCACACACACGACCCAGGAAAGATTTAACTCTCTCTGGAGTTAACTCCGGCCTCTCTGAGAGCAACACGAACCTACTGAGCCAAGAGACTGTTTACAGAATTCAGAATTTTAAATTTCTGCTTCAGAATTTTGAATTTCTGCTTCAGAACTTTGCACTTTGATGAACCTTGTGGGTCCCTTCCAACTCAGGATATTTTGTGGTTTTTTTTTTACCTAATCTTGCCCAACTTCTGCTCCGAGTGCAACATCCAAACCTCGGGAAGGACCTGGTTGTCCTGTGCCACACCCACCACGCTGAGAGGAACCTTTGCAGCATCATTCGTGCTGTTCCCATTCCAGTTCCACCAGCTGGAAGCCAGGAAATCCTATTAATTATCATTAATTGATGCAAAAAGCGAGACCCATCTGGTTTGCGTACAAGCTGCTGGTTCCTTGGTTGTGAACTCCATCTCAAACATTGCTAATTCCCTCATTTTCCCAGAGTTCAACCACCAGGATTTGGGAGAGATCCCAAGCACAGCCACTGCCATTTCACGGCTCCCATCGATAACCCTGTGGCCAAGTTTTATCTGTGACACCACGGAATCATTGCCCTTCCAAGAGGCAATTCCAGACAGATCCTGCTTCCCACTCATCTTGAAGTCAAGACTCTTTGTGGCCTCATCAGCTCACACTTCCATCAGTGCCTCTGGATTTTCCCTTGTTTAAGTGGGGACTTTCCTGATGAGGATTTGAGGTGCTCCAGAGTTTCCAATTCTGGTTTCATTTGCTACGTGATTTTTTTCCCTGTGGTATTGCCACACTTTCAGCCCTTTTCCTCTCCTTCCACCATTTTTCCTTTAATAGTTAAAAAAGCTCCTGGAAAATTGACGACTTGACCACGAATTTTCACTACAACACCTAAATTAATTAACTAAATTAACCTATTCAAGGAGTCTGAGTTATGCTGGACACCAGGCCTATATTATTTTATTTTGCACCCAATAACCTCCAGTTGCCCTCTCTCGCACTCCCACACCATGAATCTTTCCCAAACTGACTTATCCCACTCCTCCTCCCACAAAGGCTATTGAATATCTGAAGTATAAAACCCCAAAAGTCCAAGGAAAAGGCTCTGAATTTCAGGGTGAGCGATGAGGATTTGACATTTGGAACAAGAGCTGCCCATTGAAGACTCCACCACCTCATTCTGCACTGTCTCGTTCGGGTTTTTAAGTGTTTACAGCTCTAAGTGCCCACGTGAACTCTAAACTCTAAAATACCCCATATCTCCTTAGATTACGTTAAAATAAGGCTATGGATTCTCTAGACCTGAGGCTTCCACAATGAAATCTCAGCAAGTGTTCCCAAAGATTTTCTGTCAGAGTTCTCCATCTCTACCTCAACCCTTTCCTGCTGTAATATTCCCAGTGATCTCCTGGCAGGATGCTGTGACATCGTGAGGGTTGGGGAAGGTGACAGGAGGAAAAAAGTGATTTTCCCAGCCTGAGGAAATCCAAACCATCCAGGGCTTTACAAGACAGAGCTGAACCCCACCTAAGAAATCAAACCCAGCTTTGCTAAAACTCATCTTTGCAAAGTTCCACCATGCCAGCTCTCTTCCCTCAGGACCAGCTCAGCCTCGGGCTCACCTCTCCCTGTCATTGTCCCCGAACAATGGTGCCTGGCTGTGGGAGACCATTAAACAAAGCAATTGGAAACTCCAGCACAGCAATTCCCACCACAATTACGCCCCAGTGGCTGTTTTGATCCTTATCTTCCTCTCAACAGCGTGGAAAACACAGCCAGAGCTTTCTTCAGGTGACAACCTCTCAAATGTCACTCCCTCATTAGTCAGGAGTGCCCAAATCTCAGTTGCTGATTCTACACGAGTCGAAACCCCCAACGCAGAGGTTACTACAACTTTACATGCCCCAAAAACACAAAGTAGGGGTGATGGGGCCTTCCAACCCCACAGCATCCAGGTGGGAAGCAGCCAAACCCCACAGTCCTGCTCCTCCAAAGGAGAGCATGTGCTCGATGGGTTTTTCTAGGGGAAAATTCCGGGATTTTAGGGTTGAGGGAAATGCCTGTAGGTCCACGGATCAGCTTCTGAGTAATGGGAAGGAGGAGGAGGGAGAGGATAAAAGCTACAGCACAGGGGAATTTCCAACCCAGTAGATCCCACTTACTGGGGAAGGAAGCACCAGTCTCCATCAGATTCCTGATGGAATCTGCTCAAACAGATTTTTGGGGGTTTTTTTTAGGAAAAAAAGGTGCAGATTCTTGCAGGTTTCAATCATTCAAGCCTTTCTTCAGCCATGCCTGGATAGATCCATACCGTGGTTTCCTGAGCCTCCTCCCTGAGCATCTTAGGATGGACACGTGGACACGGAAGGACCCTGCTCCACAAAGAGCTGACAGGATCCTGGGTCCTGTCCAGAGTTATTCCAGCAAAAGGGGGGACAACAGCTGCTTCTGGACAAAATAATTGAGTGGTGCAAACCTCCATCTCTTCCCTTCCCAACATAGCTTCCCTGAATGTTTCCGGTACTCAGGCAACCACTCTGATCCCAAAGTTCATTTTGGGTGTTACCACAGAGTTTCCCATTTTAGCCTTGGATGAAGCTCACGTGGAAGTTGGAATATTCTCCCAGGCTGCTGAACACAGAGGGATTTCCCCAGGCCTGCACTGAGGAGAGCTCTGGACTCCCAACACCCAGCAGGTTTTTAAATCAGGAGGGATTTCTCTGGGAATGGGACAAGGCACAGATGGTTTCCTCCCAGATGCAGGATGGTTGCTGCACGTATAAATAAACTTCCATCCAATTTCCTGCCAAAACAGGCCCTCACCTTCCCCTGGACAAATTACCAAAAAGTTTGGCATGTAATACATAAAGGAAAAAATTCTCTCAGGGGATGAGCAGGGAAGATGTGACTCAATTCAGCTGGGGAGGGCTGGAGATGTTCCCATTCCTACAGAGGACTTTATGGGATCAAGGTGCCATGAGGAACAGCTCTTCTGGCACCCTGGCAGTCAGGAGCACCACAAGAAACTCCCTCAAGCTGCTGCAGCATTCCCCACTCCTGCAGAGCAGGAGACCTGCACAGGTTATGAATTCCAACTCATGGAAGGAGAGATTTGCCTTCCCTGCACAGGTTATGATTTACAGCTCATGGAAGTAGAGATGTGCCTTCCCTTCTCCAGTGAGCGGGCAACAAACTCAGAGAGATCCCAGAGCAGAGGAAAGAATCTATTTTGGGTCTTTGGTGGCTGAATTAATTCTCCTCTTTCCCCCTCCTCTCCTTACACCAAACCTGATTCAGGAAGTTTCCAGCCCCTCAGAGTAAAAGACATTTTTATTTCAGGGAAATATCTCAGTCCCAAGACTTAACTCGCCTGGAACAACCCACTCTGTCCACAAACAAGCAGAGAAAGAGGGCGGGGAGGGAAAGGTTGTTTCCTCTCCCCTTCATCCTCTCAAGAATGAAACAGAAATCAGGGAGATTTATGAAGGATTTTCAGCCCAACGGTGCCAGTGGAATGCACGGGCCAGGCAGCAACAGGGGCTTTCACTCCCGATTTAAGAGGCATTAGCTGTGCCCCTGGCAGCCTGTGCCAGGAATTATCCCCCCTCGCTGTCCCCTCCCTGGCTGGACAGCTCCTGGACCCCCAATCCCAACCTCTGCTCCTTGTCCAGCCACTGATTGTTTTTATTTAATTCATTTTTCCGCCTAACATCATTTCTTTTGGCCTGGAGCCCACTCCAGCGCAGGAAACACGGAGCTGGGAGTTTTGGTGGAGGGAAATGGGGAGCAGTGGGATGGAAGATGAAGAATTAACCCAGAGAAGAAAATAAAAAAGTTTGTTTTAACCCATTAACCCCACCTGGTCTAGAGGGGAGGAAAAAAAAAAAAACCAAAAACCCAAAAAGAGACAGATTTTCAGAATATTGGGGCTTTTGTTTGGGGTTTTTTTGGGGGGGGGGGAGAAAAGTTTGTGAATTTTGGCTTTTTTTGGTTTTTTTTTACATTACTGAATATCCTTTCATCCCAGGATCTCAGCTCCATCCCTGACACAGGTTTAGAGAAATCCGTGCTCTCAGGCACAGGGTGAGGTTGTTGAGATGTGCTGGACTCAATCCTTGCAGGTCCCTTCCTACTCCGGATATTCAAAAAATTTTTAAATCTAAAATTGGGCCTAAAATGACACAGAAAACAAAGGACATTTCTAGATGCCACTTACAGAAAACATCCAAGATCATCCCTACCTTGCTTTTGAGCAGTTTTTGGTGGGACTTAGGACCAGGACAGGACCACAAAGGTCATGGATCCCATGACAGAACACAGCAGAAGAATTTATACCAGATTTTAAAGCCAGGAGACCAAAGGAAGTGGCCCAGGTGCTCAATGGCCTGATTTTCTTGTGACAAAGTTGAGCCAAATGGAAGTTCTGTTCCATCTGCTCCTACCACAAATCCCAAATTCCTAGAAGCCAAAACGTCATCTATAAACCTGCAGAAATACTGATTTTTGTGTTCCAAGCAAAGAAAACCCAAGTTCATGTTTTCTCACCAGCTTCTCTTATCTGGGAAGAGTTGCACAGAACAAACAATATTCGGCATTTGAAATCTAAACAAAGGGGTCCCAAAACCCCATAAATGTTTGATTCTTGCACTGCTGCTGCTGGTTTTTATTTATTCCAGCAGGTTTACCAAGAAGGAATCAGAAAACATCACACAGGGAGCAAGAACATTTCTTCAAAAGGGTAATCCCAGCTCCCAAAACTCCTCCTGCCCATCCTTCTGGCTCTCTCCAGCTCAAGCTCCTGCCACAAGGCCTGACCAAATCCTGCAGATGCAGCCAGGGCTGGAAGCTCCACAGGGAGAGCTCTGCTCAGGGCAGCGCAGGGATCAGACCTTTTGACTCAGACCAGGCACAGCATTACAAAAATAATAATAATAATATTAATAAATGGCAGACATTGAGAACGGAGCCTTTTTTCCACACCGCACATCATTAAACGCCAAGGCTCACTGCCACCGGATGTTGTGAAGCCCAAAATGATGAACAGGCTCCAAACGGGATTAAATAAATTCAGGAAAGGGAGGTTCATCCAGATGGGTGATGAAACACGAGGGCTCAGGGAGCCTTTGAACCACGGGCTGCCAGCAGTGAGCAGGACACGTCAGGAGCCACATCACCTGTCCCAGTTCTCCTCGGATCCCCCAGAGCTCCACATCTGTCTGGAGAAACCTTTGATTTGACCCCAGCATTGAAACATTTAACATTTAAACATTTAACTTTTAACCCACCAGCACTTTGCAACCCTTCAGATGATGCAGGAACGGCCCCAGAGGCGTCAAGCACGCGCTACACTGATATTTTTGCAATTGGGGCCTTAAAGAGGGCTTATAAAAAAGAGGGGGAGTGATTTTTTACAGATAATAAGACAGGAATAAGACATGGGGGAACAGTTTTAAATAAAGAAGAGAGATTCAGATGAGGTGTTACAAAAAAGTTCTTGGCTGGTGTGAAAAACAGGTTGTCCAGAGAAGCTGTGGCTGCCCTTGGATCCCTGGAAGTGTCCAAGGCCAGGCTGGACAGAACAATCCCAGTTCCACCCTCACAAGTCTCTAGCAGGGCTCCCACCCATGGGAGCCCCCAGCACGGCTCCCTGGAAGTGCCCAAGGCCGGGTTGGACATTGGGGCTCGGAGCAATCCCAGTCCAACCCTCGCAGATCCCAGCACGGCTCCCACCCACGGGAACCCCGGGCACAGCGGGCTGTGGGCATGGACCCCTGGAAGTGTCCAAGGCCAGGTTGGACAGGAC
>VWZT01009980.1:68973-81752 GCA_013397055.1 Pachycephala philippinensis
GACAGGACTCGGAGCAATCCCAGTTCCACCCTCACAGGTCCCCAGTACAGCTCCCACCCACGGGAGCCCCGGGCACGCCGGGCTGTGGGCACAGCTCCCACCCACGGGAGCCCCGGGCACGCCGGGCTGTGGGCATTCTCACACGGCTCCCGTGGCCATGTGTCAGTGTCACTCTCCCGCTGCCAGGGAACGCATCTGACTTCCCACTGAATTCCCGTTTGTCCCCCTAACACCCTTTTGTCCCCCCTGCGGGGTGAAGGCCGAGCAGCTCTGCAGGATCCAGCCCAGGCCTTTCCCTGCCTTATCCCATCTGTGGGATGAATGGTGCCGTCCATCCCCAACACTGCCCGCTCTGTTCCCGGCCGATGCTGCGGCCACGGAGCTGCCCTTGCCCAGACCACAGAGCCTGGCAGCCAGGGAAAAACTCCTTGGAGCCAAGGCAGCAGCTTCCCTGGCTGCCTGGAGATATCCCTGTGCACACACACACACCCCAGCAGCACAGCAGCTAAAGAGAAAATCAAGTTCACTCTCCAGACAACACAAACGAAATTAAACCTTTGAGGGAAGCACAGCGAGTGCAAAGAGCTCATCGAGTTCATTAGGACAGAAAAACGACTGGAGAATGAGCTTCTTCCTCCTTCCCCAGCCCTCGTTTTATATCCAGGACCTGGAGGTCCCAGCTGGAAGCAGAGACTGGCTCTTGGTCAACTTCTGGATAAATGACAACTTCTAGAAACAAGCATGTGGATTCAGGCAGGAGGGGGGTCAGCCCCCCTCCCCTCCCGACGTTACCAGCCCCTATTAGATATCCCTGGGAGGTCAGCTCGTGGAGGATTGGGATGGTTGGGCGGTTTGACACATCATCTCAGCTATTTTGGGAGCAGTTTACGGGTCTGCAATTCCTCCCCTGCACGGCCCCGATAGCTTTTCCACTCTAATGTCACATTATCCTCGTGGCAGGTTTCAAAACTAAACAGGTGAAAAAACAAACTTTCAGGGCTCTGGGCAGAGCAGGATGCACGAGAGGCGTTGGGGTGATGGGGTGGGGGAAGTTTATCCTCGTCCTGAGCCCCAACGCAGGTTGTGGGAACCAGTTGTGAGCACAGAGGTTGATTCCTCACAAAACTCAACGGGAGGACACCCAAAGGCTCTTGCAGAAAACTCATCCCATGACAAAGCCATGAATGACTTCCTGAAGGAGCCTTGCAGTCCTGAGGCCTCACAAGCCCCAAATGAGACTTTAGTGGTCACATCTGCAGCTAAACAGAGCAGCCCTGGCCAAGGCTTCAAACTCAGACAGGGAGAAAAGATCTGAGTAAGAAACTCAGACAAGAGCCACCAGTTCTTGCTGCTGTACCCTGGAACAGGTTCTCAGGGAGTCACCAACACCACAAACCATTTTCTGCTCTGGATTTAGGGGCACTGCGTGCTCCTTCCTGCCCTGCCCTCCCCTGAGAGCTGCTCCTGCCCTGGGACTCTCCCAGCCCCCAAAGCCCTGCTCCTCCACACCTCAGCTCAGTCCCAGCAAGAGGAAAAGGGAAAGAACAACCAACAGGGGAACATCTGCCCTCAACCTCCTGATGCTCCTTCACCACCCCAGGCCAGCCCCATGTCCCACAGAACGGCGTCACCCTCCTCCAGAGGCTGGATCCATGCCCAGCTCCATGGAAGGGAAGCAGATGCTGTGACTGGGGTGAATCAGAGGGGACAGACAGATCAATGTTGATGTTCTTAACAGAGCTCAGCTTCCTTTTGAATGTGACTTGACTTCAGAACACGGGCAAGGAACCTCAGCCAGACCTATCCTGGCCAACGCTTCAGGTGAACACCCTCAGGATACTCGCTGAGCTCAGCACATACCTGGGCTTTTTTATACTGCATAAAGTCTGTCTGAACAAAGAGCCACATTAACCAAAATAATCCAGGCCAGGGAAAGCCACAGTTTCACTCTGTGAGTGCTGCTGAGCAGACAGGAGTGCGTAGCATCCATAAAAAATGGGGAAAAGAGGGAGACCCATTTTTTTAATACAGCAATAGGACAAAGGGGAAAAGTTTTAAACTAAAAGAGGAGATATTTTGATTAGATAAAAGGAAGACATTCTTCCCTGTAAGGCACTACCACAGGTTCCCAGAGAAGCTGTGGCTGCCCCATCCCTGGAAGTGTCCAAGGCCACGTTGGACGAGGCTTGAAGCAACCTGGGATAATGGGAGGTGTCCCTGCTCATGGCAGGGATGAAATTTTAAAGTCCCTTTAACCCAACCCAATCTCTGATCCACTTCAAAGCAACGCATTTGTGCTCAGTAATTAAAAGGAAAATCCTTTATGCCTCGTATTAAAGCAGCACGTGGGGCACACTCCACCAACCAGTATTAGGGAAAGCATTTCCTTCCTGTATTGATCACCCACCCACCCCAGAAAGTGGCATTAAAAAGGCAAAGGGGGGAGGACAACAAGCCAAGTGTTATACATAGCAAATTCTGATTAGATTATGAAACTTTAAGAAGATCTTAACAAGTGGACAGTGTGCATTTTACATAATTAGCTTGTTACTTATAAATGCCTCCCATAGTGCCAATGGCAGATTTTCACCACCTAAAATAGCCTAAAGCTGTCGGATTCAGGAGCTCCTGCCATCCCAATTTAGATCAACTCAAACACACAAACCACGAGGTGGTTTCGTTACACCGAGATTAAGAATTCAATCGGCTCTTGTGTGCCTGGATGGTGGAAGGGGCAAAAGATTACAGAGGGCAAAGACATATTATGTCACTGTGTGCCTCGGCAGCCCAATCCTCACTGAATGTGGCAGCTGTTCCTCGTGGCGTTTCGGGAGATTTCGGGTTACTTTTGGGGGGACAGAGCCCGGCTTTAGGGCTGGATGTGCAGTTGTGGGATGCCACAGCTGCATCCATATTCATCGAGCTGAGAGCTGCTCCCCAGCTCCATGAGACTCATCCTTCATCAAACTGGGGCTGTTCCACTCCAATTCCAAGAACCAGCTCAGAGCCGGCCTCGAGTTACAACCGCTGCCCAAAAAAGGCGACCTCAGGAGCAGAGGAGCAGGTAAAGAAACCGTCTGATTTGCAAGCTGGTGGTGTTTGAGAAGGAAGCCCCAACAAAAGCTACACGGTGTTATTCCTCTGCCAATCCCTGCATCCCTCCTCCCTGGCACCTTAAAGGGAGAAGCATTTTCAATTCTACTTAAGAAGTGCAATAAAACGTGGTAGGAAGTATCTTGAGGAAGAACTCTCACGGGAAGAGGGTCCCCAGGTTTAGAGTTATCCCAAAACACCTTCAAACCATCTGTGCAAGTTCCCATTTCCTAAAACACCCATCAAAAGCTCGGAAGAGCAGCAGAGCAGAAAGGCAGTCCCTAAATCATGGGTTACCCAAAAAAATGATGTTTTATCTTCACCTGCTGAACAGCACTGAGGGATCAGTAAAGCTGCCATGGTCTGACACTGTCCTTTCAATATCCCACACTGGGCATCTCCAAGTCCCAAATAACTTGAGGAAAAAGGAAAACATTTCTAATACCTAATGGGAGCCCTCCAGGAGAGCTGGAGAGGGACTTGGGACAAGGGATGGAGGGACAGGACACAGGGAATGGCTTCCCACTGCCAGGGGGCAGGGATGGATGGGATATTGGGAAGGAATTGTTCCCTGTGAGGGTGGGGAGCCCCGGGCACAGGGTGCCCAGAGAAGCTGTGGCTGCCACTGGATCCCTGGAAGTGTCCAAGGCCAGGTTGGATGGGGCCTGGAGCAACCTGGGATAGTGGAAGGTGTCCCTGCCCATGGCAGGGGGTGGAATGAGATGGTTTTATGCTCCCTTCCCATCCAAACCATTGTGTGAGTCTATGATTTCCCTTTCTCTTAACAGTTTTACTCTTTAGACCTCAGAAATGGGGGTTTTGGGGGTCTATTCTCAAGAAAATCTCCAGTACAGCGTTTGAATCTTTTCCTTTAACAAGGTTGTTGAGTTTCAGCTGAATGGAGGGATTCTGGTTTCATCTGTGAGAAACTACAGCGAGGCCAGAAGCTGAGAGGGATCCCAAAAATTGACACATTTGGGAAAAGCCAACTGCAAAGAGCCAAAGCCAACTGGTGCAATTTCTGCACTCAGCACAGAGTTTTGACCCAGGAGGATGTTCTGCCTCACAACATAAATTCCCTGTGTTGAAAATACGGGATCCATTCCCAATCCAGGCCTGGAGAATCAGTTTTTTAATGCCTCAAAGGCATTTAGCTGACATCTCATCTGAAATAATTACCTACGTCCCTAAATTCCTCTGAAATCCAGAGTGCTGCAGAATCCATCTGTGAAAGAGATGAAGAGATTTGAAGGTTTGGTGTCTAAATTATTCCTTGTGAATTCCTTTGGGAACTAGGAGTGGAAGAAGCAAAAGGAACAAAACCATTACCTAAAAATTACCTGTATTTGAGCCACTCAAGGGCCAGGAAACATCAGCATAATTCTATGGAAATTAATTCTATTTAGAAGAAGAGAAAAATGGCCATATTCTGCAAGGGAGCAGAATCCTTTTCCACATTCCTATCTTGTCTTCACTCCCTCAGGACAATTAAAGGGAAAAGAGGTGGTGAGGTAATGGGAGGAGGCAAACTCATTCTTGAGAATTAAAATTCATTCTCCTAGTGCCACAATAAAAGGCAAATTCAGGGAAAGAACATTCCCAGTTGTTCCCAAGTCATCAGTATTCCTCCTTTTCCAGGCTTTAGGTTTCCCTGGTGTGATAGCTAAATATGGGATGACCTATAATAGCTCCAAGTACTCCAAAGTAATGAAAAGAAATCTGATTTTCAGCATCAGGAGGGATGCTGGAGATAAGTGGACTCTTGACAGCTTTCTCTGAGCTCTGTGTCTCAGACAGCACCTTAAAAACACCCACGAGGACCCAAATGTGTTTTCCATGGAATACAGAACATGGATAATGTGTTCTGAATCAGCCCTGGGGCCAGGCAGTTAATGAGAAGGGTAAAGAAATATTCAGTAATTGCCCGTTCACTGGAAGAGGTGAGGAATTGCAGAACAAACCTCGCACGGAATCACGGGACAAAATTCCACAGCAGGGTGCAGGCACCGAGGGGATGACTGAGGAAACTCTGGAGCTTCCCAAATTCAACTGGGAGCTCTTAATTAGCAGTAATTGTACAGCAAAAGGTGTCTCCGGATACCTGAGGTGCTGGCATGGAATCCCAAATGACAGCTGGATTCACTTGCAGATGCACTTTGGTGGCTACGCTCAGTTTTTCATGGATTTGCCAGGAATTGTGCCCAGCACTACAAGGGACAAGCAAATTCCAGGGAGCCCAGCCTGTTCCTGTGGGCACAGACACACCAGGGAAATCCTGAATAAATAAAATGTGAGTATTTTTGACAATGCGGGTGCAATTTGTCCGATATGGAAGCACGACAGCAAGGGAAATAAAAATTAAAACAAGGATTAAAACCCCCACATTGGGCATATTCCATGAGCAGGGCAGCTTTGCTGGAAGTGTTCACGAACAACCTGAACCCTCCTTTTCAGTTTAGCTCTCGATATCCCAACAGGAGCAGGGATAAAGAACACTGAGAACCCCTCTTGAACCACTCCATCAACAGATGCTCATTAGAGCTAATCACAACCAGAGCAGCCCCAGCCCGAAATGGAGTTTCCATCTGTCTCCAAAATGCACGTGGGCTTAGCTGTACAAATCCCACATCCCACCTATTTCTGCGGATCTGGAGACTGAGTCATTATTCCCAGGAGGATACAGGGCACAGCTACATGGAGCCCATCAGAATTAAGAGTTAACAAACTAAAAAAAAAATATTAAAAAAATAAACCCAGAAGGATCTAAATTAATTTCCGAGTGTCACAGAGGTGATCAGCTAGCGAGTAACATCTCAAAAATGTATTAATAATGATACTGGAACAAGAGTAGACTTCTATTTCCAATTAAAAAAATTAAAAGAAAACTTGCCTATGAATAAATCTTCCCAGCAGGGAGGAGAAGCAGGACCAGAGCTGCCCACTCAATACATGAAGACATTTGAGGGCAAAAGAAAGGGTAAAATCTGACTGAGCCCTGCTTGCACTCCAAATTAGCCTGAGTCATTTTTTTTCCTTGAATCCTGTGGCTAAACACATTTAAAAGGAAGGGTTTGGATGCAAATTGAAGGGAAATTCAGGAGATTCAAGGAAATTTGAAGTTTAAACACCCCAGGGCGAGCTCTCCCTCTGGTTTCTCGGACAAACCGAACCAGAATTCCCAGCTTTTTACGCAAATCCTGCACCGCTGAAGCAGCAGCTGAAACCCAAGAGCTGTGTGACAAAACTTGGCCAGGTCCTTCCCTGGGAGCCAGGATCACATTCCCCAGCCCCTCTCTCCGTCTGAGCCCGAGACTTTCCCTCTGGCCCCGTGTCAAGGGCCTTGGTGGCTCATCCCCGCGAGAGCCTCGTGCCTGTGAGAACCCAAAGTGCAGAGAATATTCCTCTGCCTGTTTTGAAGGGTTCAACCCCCCTAGACAACAGTGTCCTTGACCTTCAGCCATGGAAAAGATTACCCACCCTGTGAGACACAGTAGAATCAAAAAATAGTATGAATCGAGTGGTAAACAATAATGTAAAGGTAGAAATTTAAAAGTGTTAAGTTTGTTATAGATAAAGTTGGAAAACTCCAAAATAGAAGATAGTTGTTGTTTTTTAGGCTTTCTTCCTTCTCCTTGCTTCTCCATATTCTGCAGCAAAAGTAGTTTAAGATAATTGAATGAAAGATGCTACAGTTCCTGCCTACGTGACAAAGGGATTTATTGAACATTGGTAGAAAAGTACAAATATCTTTCGTGCTAAGTTTTCATTAAGTAATTTACCTTTAAAAGAGCTTGTAATCTTGATAATTCGGCTTTCTCCTACACTCTCTGCTCTAGGTCACGCTAGTGACTCCTTTTCTCAAGATAAACTTTTAATAAACTATCTTTAGAAGCAGAGCTGAGAAAGTCCCGTCTGTTCTTCTGAAATCAAGGCAAAGACACAAAATTCCTCCCCCATCCGGGGAGGAAGAAACTCAATAGTGCCAACCTCCCCCCAGCCCTCCCCGGGACTGGGGAGCATCCAGCATCCCCTCGTTATAAACGGGTGGGCTTTTGTAGGCTGGTTGCATAATGATGGGTGGATAAAGTTATGTTAAAGTTGAGTCTTAAAATTGGTTAAATCAAGTTGTAATGTTAATATTAATCTGGTTTTAAAAGTGTGCTGATGTACGGGTGTAACACCTCCATGTAACCACTAAATGGGAGTCAGATGAGGGTAACTAATGGGTAGAACTTTCCAGAAACTCTCTGCAGAAGCGATGACATTGTTCCAGATTTTAAATGGTGCATCAGTGAGCCAATGAAGTGGGCTTATTCCCAAATGATTGGTCAGGAGTGAACCCCTAGAACGAGCCAACCAGAGACGTGTTCCAGGAGCAATCAACGAGAGGATCCAAAATCCTGACACGGGACAAACTCATAAGAACTCTCCGGGTGCTCTGCACGTGTCCTCCTGAGGTGCTTTGCTTCCCGAGGGAGCAGCCGGGGGCGCGTCGTTCCCTTGCTGCTCTGCCTTGCTGTGCCTGGCCTTGGGGCTGCTCCCCTTTGCTCGTCCCCAGTTGCCCTTTCAATAAACCAATTAATCTAATTGGCAATTTGTCAGACCGTTGATAACACCCTGCCCTGCATCCTCCGGGACACCAACCCGCAGGGCTCACACCTCACTTCCCTGAAACCCCGCGAGCGATCCCGTGGCCCGAACCACAGGAACAAGCTTCGCCAGCTCCCGCTCCACCACAGTCCCCAGGGTGCCGTTTGTTTTCCTGGTGGTGGAGAAAGGAATCCCTCCAGTTTGCCCCTCTCCAGGCCCGAAATAGCAGTGGTTGAGAGTGTCCCAACAACACATTGCTCACAGGCGGCTGGAGCGATGAGAAACGCTGAAACCAAAATCATGGAGAGATGTTTTATAGGGAGGGAACAACTGGGAGATGTTCACTTTGTTGTTAAAGGTCTTGGGATGAAGGGAGCAAGAATAAGCCATCCTAGCACAGAAATATTGCTATTTATCATCAAAAATACTCTTTGTATTGATTTCTTCCATCCTGTGTCACTTTAAGCAAGAACTCAAGACTATTTTCCCCAGATCGTGACTTTCCACCCAACTTCCTGCTGAAGGATATCCACGTTGAGGGCTTTGACATTCCAATCACAAACCCTGATCCATTCTAGAGCTGTCAAGAAGCAAAGTGAACCTCAGCAAAGCAAAGGGCAGCTTCGAGGAGGAAAGTAATGCCCAAAGAACACAAAGATAAGAGGAAAACCTTTCTACCCTAATTTCTTTGTGAATCAAAAACCATTCTTCACCCTGGAATTTTCCTCCGAGGTAAAGAGGGCCTTGCCACTAATTAAAAAAAAAAAAAAAAAGCCCTCCAAGTTTCCAAAGCATTTCAAGTGATAAAACCCAAGTTAGAGCCTCAAAATAAATCATAACAGTAATATGCACACACTTGAGAGAGAGGAGGAGGAAAAAAAAAAACAAACCAGATATAAACCTACACTGGAAAAATCTTACACTTGAGTGTAGCCAAAATGCCAGTTGCTACATGTCACATTTGGGCGCTCCAGACAACGCTATCACAATGGCTAACGGGGGCAGGCAGAGCTCCAAGACCAAAGTCCAAAGCCCAAGAGGACACGCAGATGCTCCTCGGAGAACAGGGATGGCATCCCAGGCCTTTTGCTGGGGCTTTCACACGCGTTCAGCATCTCGAGCAGCGGCGCGACTCAGAGCAAGGCTGCGACCTTTGGGACGCCGTTCCCGGCTAATCCTGCCCGAAGGAGGGCCCCAGAAAACATTTAGATGGAAGGATCCGTGAGATTAAGATGTTTATCCATCCCGTGTTCTGCACAGCCGGGATTGCAGTGTCTCCTGGCTGCATGAGCTCGGCAGGACCAAGGGCCAAGAACAAGGGAGGATAGCAACGCTGACAACTGCTCCGTGTGTTTGCTGGAAACCTGTCCCCAGGCTGCGGATAAAGGAGTAAAACGGGATCAGGGGAGATTTTCCCCACATGGAAACACCTTGGGAGGCCGAGCTGACGCAGCCGGTGGGGGCAACAAGAGCTAAGAGCACAGTGTGAGGTTCTACAGAGTGAAAAGATGAGGTTTTACAGGTGTTTACACCTGGCTTTGGCCAGGAAAGGTGCCATGAACCCCTAAAGGCCACCCCAGGCTATCAACAGCCCAAAGATGCCTCAGAACAAACGTCAATTAATTCCTGCTCTGGCTGGAGCAAACAGCTTCATGCAGAGGTGAGGGTCTTCCTTCCTCCCATTCCAAACTGGAAGGGCATTGGCACCACAGATCCAACAGGGAAACCTCATGGAGACGCTCAAATAATGGAATATCCTCAGTTGGAACGGACCCATATGGCTCATCCAGGCCAACCCCTGGCTCTGCACAGACACCCCAACAATCCCAACTCTGTTCTTAGAGCATTGTCTAAACGCTCCCAGAGCTCTGGCAGCCTTGGGAATGTGCCCATTCCCTGGGGAGCCTGGGCAGTGCCCAGCACCCTCTGGGGGAAGAACCTTTCCCTAAAATCCAACCTGAACCCCTCAGCAGCTTCCTGCTGTTCTCCTGGATCCTGTCACTGGTCACCAGAGAGGGGAGATCAGCACCTGCACCCCACTTCCCTCAGGAGGAAGCTGTTGACTGCTATCCCTGGAGGATAACGCCGAGCTCTTCCAAGTTTGCAGCAAGGGAATGAAGGTCTCCAAAGCAACTTTGGGCACGTAGCACAGAAAAACCCACCTTGGACAAAGTGGAGGAGAGTTTAGGTGATGCAATAGGAGGGAGGGTGAAGACAGCAGCAAGAAAAGAGAATTTCCCAATGCACATGGAGTGAGGAGACAGGGATTTATGGAAAAGTGACCAGGAAAAGCCTTTCTATCCCACCTTCACCCTGGAGTAATTATCATTTGTAGAGTGCCTGTAGCAGTTTGCAAACTCCAGGTTTAGGAAGCTCACACCAGACAATTTGGGTCACGGATAATGAGACACCACAACTTTGTTCCAGCACAGAAAACCCACACTGAGCTACAACTGCACTGCAGATCCCAGAGAAGCTGTGGATTCCCCATCCCTGGAAGTGCCCAAGGCCAAGGTGGACAGGGCTGGGAACAACCTGGGATAGCAGAAGTTTCCCTGTCCTTCAGGGGGTTGGAATGAGATGGGCTTTGAGGTCCCTTCCAACCCAAACCATTCCGGAATTCTACAGAGTCAGGCCTTTGGAGATCCATGAAGGAACAGGACAAGTCAAGCGGTGTTTCCATAAAATTTCTGAGCCAATACCTATTATGGCTCATTTAGGATGATGGGAAGTGGGTCCCGGGCAAGGATGGTCCCTGATATTTCTATGTCCGTCCACATTTGGTCATAATAAATGGATGCGTGGATCAGAGAGAAAAGTCAGCCCACCACTGGATATTCCCCAGGAAGGTTTTACAACTTCCAAAAAGAAAAACCCGAACCAAAAAAACCCCAAAAAACCCCAACGCCGGTTCCACGCTAAAGGTCCCAAAGCTCGCGAGGCAGGTTTAATTTTAGAGCACACTCATCGGATTTGCTTACATAATTTTCTTGATTTGGAAAGCTTTTTATTTTCCTTAGTGAGAAAAGCTGTCCAAATTTATCACGTTAAGCAGGGGGCTGCTTGCCCAAAAGGATCTTAAAAATACATTGGCTGCGATTCTCCTTTTAAAGGTTGCATATCACAATTAGGGCAACGTGGAATTAGAGCAGCTTTAAAGAGTGAGGTGGGAAAGAAACCATTAAAAAGGACAAATCCTTACCAAATTATCCTGGCACCTAAACGCAGCGGCCCTCAGGTTGTGCAGAGGCTGCTGAAAACAGGGCAGCAAGAGATCAAGGAGTGTTCCAGTGTGAACCCATTAAGCAGGATGTATATAAATCCCACAGCAGAGATTTTGAGTGATTTTAAAGAGTTTTCAGTGATTTTGAGAACATCATCTTTCTATTCAGAACTACTGGGGAAGATGCTGGCCTCATCTAAGTGGACAAGAGCTTGGTCTGCAAAGGAATTTCTCCTTTGGGTCCTCAAAGTCACAGGGACAGGGCTTGGCAGCAGCTGTGATTCTACTCCAGGTTTAATTCTGTTCAGCTCCTCCACCCAACCACCACTTGATCCAAGAACTCAAGAAGTTCTTAGGTTCTTCAAACCTTCCTACGTTTGTTCTTCCCGACTTGAAACCACAAAAAGCCATAAAACCCATACACCAACATCTCACTCGACCCTTTACTCCCCATTTTGACAGTGATTAGTTCATTTCTGTGGATGGAAGTTGAGGATCTCCTACAGCAGAGAGTTTCCATCCCTTTGGAAAAGCCATAAAACCCATACACCAACATCTCACTCGACCCTTTACTCCCAATTTTGACAGTGGTTAGTTCATTTTTGTGGATGGAAGTTGAGGATCTCCTACAGCAGAGAGTTTCCATCCCTGTGGAAAAGCTGCAGGAGTAAAAAGAAGGGGGCGACTTACACAGAAAATAAGGAAAACCTCACCAATCCCATGAATACCACAGGTCAACACCCCTCAGACTGAAGGTTTACAGCAGGAAAAGTTCAGTTTAGGTGTTGCCAGGTTTCTTCTACCTACTAAAAAGCCATTTTTAGGGCCACTCCAGCAGATCCTTTACCCCTCTGCCCAATGGTCACAGCAACACACGATGGAAGAAGTGGCACCACAATCAAAACCATTTAATTTGGGTCTAAAATGCAGCTCCCAGGTTTTGCATTTGATTTCCAGCATTCTTACAAGAGCAGCTCTGGAGCTCTCCAATCCCCCCAGGAAGCCACGAGGGATGGACACTGCCACTGGGCTGCTCCTGGATGTGAGCAATTCCCACTTTGAGGGCAGCCTGGTGGACTCCCTCTTTAGATGATGGTTACAAACTCAAACTTTGTGAGCCTGACCTCAGAGAGGCCTTCAAAAAGCTATCCCAGAGCAGGCAGAGGATCATGGAATGGTTTGGGATGGAAGGAACCTGAAATTCCATCCAGTGCCACCCCCTGCCATGGCAGGGACACCTTCCACCATCCCAGGTTGCTCCAAGCCCCATCCAACCTGTTGAACATTTCCAGGGATGGGGGTCCCCCCAGGTACCCCTAAGAGAGGAGAAGGTTTTTCAGGATGTATTAATGCACCTCTTTATAGATCCTGAGGTTGAAAAACAGCCTCATTCCCAAATATAAACCTGTCCTGAGGTGGAAGAGTTCTCAGCAACCCCTCGGTGTCTTCTCAGGAGGGGAATTACAAGTTGGACACTTACACAAAATTGATGTGCTCTCAGTAGTCTTTGTTTTCAGGACCTCCCAGAGGAATAGTCCTCAAAAAAAGTCTTGAGAGATGCTAAAGATGAAGTTAACGGCTTTGTGCCTTAAAGAAGGAAACACCAGCACCTCATGGTGCTAAACTCAGCTGGCATTGCCACCAAAACCTAGGGAGAGAGACCTCTTGGCTCAGGTAATTAAAAACAATGTCATATAACTAAAGGTTTTGATTAAAAAGATATTTCTTTATGAGGGTACTCTTTGAGCAAGAATAGAGATTTAGATTAGATGTTAGAAAGAAATTATTCCCTGTGAGGGTGGTGAGGCCCTGGCACAGGGTGCCCAGAGAAGCTGTGGCTGCCCCATCCTTGGAAGTGTCCAAGGCCAGGTTG
>VWZT01009980.1:81842-92608 GCA_013397055.1 Pachycephala philippinensis
AGTCCAGGCTGGACGGGGCTTTGAGCACCCTGGGACAGTGGAAGGCGTCCCTGCCCATGGCAGAGGTGGGACTGGATGATCTTTAAGGTTCCTGCCAACCCAACCCATTCGATGATAAGAATAACAAAAAACCTCTCCAAATCTGGCCATTGATTTCCATCACCGCTCCAGAAAACTCCACCAGAGAAACCTGATTTAGTGCAGAACCACAGCAGCCACACTGCCACCGCTTGTGCCAAGCTCCCAGCCAAGCCTGAAGGGACTCAGGAGCCACCAGGGACTGAGGAGCAGCTCGGTGATGGCCTTGGGCTGCTCTGGAGAGGGAAGGAGGAGCTCCTTGGTGGCAAGAAAACGAGATTAAATCGGCTCAGGGTTCAGGCAGAGCCGTAAGCGAGACAGAGCCTTTGCAGGGCAGCACAGAGGGGCCTTTGAGGGATTTCTGAGCTGCAGCACAGAGAGGTCTCAGAGCCCCAGCCCATCAGGGCAGCAGCAGCAGCATCCATGTCCTGCCTGTGTGCAGCGTCTGTTCCCTTCTCTGCAGCCTGCGGGGACTCTTCAGGAGAGCCGTGAAAAACCCAACCTAAAAAACTCAGCTTTTGTTCCCACCCCCCAAAAAAAAATCCTTGCACGGCTGCCAGCTGCTGCTGTGGCCACCCAAACTGCTCCCCCCAGCTCTGAAGTGATGCTGAGCTAAGGAGAGGAGCTGAAATATCCTGAGCAGGAGGGGAGGGTGAAGTTACACAGGGCTATTAGTAAAATAAACCTTGCTCTGGCACGCCGGAGGAGCCGTACCCAGAGCAGTGCTGGCACTCGCTCAGTCACTGCCTTTAACCCTTCCTCTCCTTGGCCAACATCCCCAGGAAAGGTGGCACAGCTGTGCCAAGCAGCCATTCCCTCCAAAATCTGCTGGAAATCGCTCCTCAGGGATTGAATTTGGATCCAAAGCAGGGGCCTCGTGGGGTCAGGATGGTGTTAATGGGGTGCAGGGGTGAGGATAAGGGGTGGAGAGCTCCATCTGCAGAGGGGGTCAGTGCCACCTCTTCTCCCCTTCAGAGTCAACATGTTTAGGATCAGCATGAAGGAAAAAACAAAAAAAATAGTGTCATGATCATTTTTCCCCTCAGGAATCTTCCCCGGCACTGGCAGGATTCCCCTGTTCTCCTCCACACCCACATCATCCAACACCTCAAACGCAGAGGAAAAGCCCTGTCCCACCCAGCTCCCTCCACTGCAGGAATTATCCAGGGCACCACATGGAATGGCTGTTTTTCACTCAAACTTCGGGAAAACTGAGGCCAAAAAGTCTTTCACAACCACAGCTCACCCTCAACTGGAGAGAAACTCCTCAGCTAAAGGAGGAGTGTGCTGTCGGTCAAATATTCCCAGTTCATCCAGAGACTTCAGGACAGCAGGGAAAAGCTAATGTGTGACTCACTGCCCTGCATTTTTAAGTGAAAAAGCAAAGAGCTTGGTTTGAAGAGTTAAAGAAACAAAACAAAAAAACAAAAAACAAAACAACAACAACAAAAAAAAAAAACCACAAAAAAGAACAAAAAAAAAGGCAACATCAGGAAAAGAAAATAAAAGTTGAAAAAATAAATAAAGGAGAGTAAACACATCTAAAACAGATTTTAAAAAAAGGCTCAGCAGATGCAGGAGGTGTTCAGAGGAGCAGGTTCACACACCAGCTGAGGTGAAGTGTTTGCAGCTCTCTATCTGCCTGTGTTAGTCACCGGTAAGGGCACACTCCACCAACTCCACGGGAATGAACCGAGCCCAGGAATGCAGAGTGGGGTGGTTAAACCACATCAGTTTTGGAGTGCCTCCTCCAAACAAGGCTCTGAAGTGCCCTTAATTCAGTTTAGCCCGCTTTGCATTGAAATCAAGTCCGTTAAAGTGAATTAAGGATCTTTAATCCCCGAGGAGAGCGTTTCCACCAGGGCTAGTTAAGAGTAATTGAACTAATCCACTTTAAAAGTCAGTTCAGATTAGTAGTGCTAAGTGGCTGTGCAGATGAGGCCCGGGAGCACAGGGACTGTCTCTAGCATGCAATAATCCCATCAATCTGCCTCGGGGAGGACAGCTCGGGCCTGGGAGGGATCCAAAACACTCCAATAAGAGCACTAATAGAAACGTCTCCTTGTGCTTGACAGGTGCCATCTGGTTGCAACCAAAGGCATTTTCCACGTGGATTTTCTGGGCAGACCATTTTTGCTGGGCATGGCCAAGGGGAAGTTGGGTTTTAGGGGCAGCTCGCTGCTCCAAGAAATGCTGGCAGCATCTCCCACTCAAACCACGCTCGAGGCTCACATCCCCTCACTGAAATACAAAATACAGAGGTCTCCCTCCATTCCCCGTGTCTCAAAGAGGTCAGAGGATGGGTTTGGGGTCTGTGCAGGTGGGAAGGGCTGAACTCCACCCCACACTGATGGTTGGGGGTGGTTGGATCCCCCATTTCATGCTACCACACCCACCCCACTCTTCTGCCAGCTCCCCGGGTGTTTCCCACTTCCCACTGGTTTCCATCCCAGCTTCTCCACTGGTTAGAGCAACAGCAGGTCAGCCTCACATAATTTACACAGAAACAGGGATCACAAAGTTAAGAAGGGGCAATTAAAAAAAAAAAAATCATCAGAGGGCTACCAACCACCCCAAACCACATCCTGCCTCGATTTTCCCTCCAGGTCCCCCCTCCCCCAGACCAGGCAGCAGCACGGGGCAGGCTCAGCCCAGGTTTTGCCTTTCTAGGAAACCACCGAGCCCCTGTTTCACGCAATCCCCAGCTAAGAATAAATCCCCCCAGCTGCTGTTTGATGTCCCCATCGCCATGGATGCAGCGTTTTTCAGCGGGGAGATCCAGAGGGAGAGGCAGCGAGGCTGCGTGTGTTCGCTCCCGTTAATGTTTCCTGTGCGGTTCGGGCTCTTTTACCTACAGGTATGTTTATCCCACTACTTGAGCAAACCAGCAGACTTTTTAATGGAACTGTTGATATTTTTCCTGGCCCGCTGCTCCTCCCGGAGAGGCGAGGCGGTGTACAAACGGAGTTCATTCCTAGCTCCAGCCTGGAGCTGCTCTTCTCCTCCTGGGACCACGGGGAATTGGAGGTTTCCATTGCACTGGTCAGGTTTCTTCCTTCTCCCAGCCTTCGAGTTTTAGCCACACAAACAGAGGAGCTCGGGCAGCTGACAGGAGCAGGAGCAACGTGTGGCTGGTGCTTGAAGCAAGGGCAGCAGCTGCCGTGGAAATGCAGCCACGCATCTCCCAGCCAGGCTCTGGAAAAGGAGAGCAGGTGCAACACTGCACCCCGAAAGCGAAGCCTGCACCGCTCCTCTTGTTTTGCAGCCAGACCTCGTGGGCTGGAGCTTGGCGTTTCCTGCTTTTAAACACTTCAGACCTCACCAAGTCAGCAGGAGGGTTCCCTTAAATTTGTCTTTGGATCCCCTTTATCGCTGCAACAGGAGGAGAAACTCCAACCCAGCAGGGTTTGTCAGGCACATACTGAGGGCATTTTCAGATATTAATCCATAGTCCAACAGCCCTTTGGGACTTTAAGAAGCAAAGGATGTGCAGCAAGTCCCTGACTCGGCTCAGAGCCTGCTCACTGTGAGAGCAGCCCTGTGTCACAGCTGAAGCACCCAAAACCACGCAGACCCTGAGCAATCCCTGCTGCCTTCACCCACAGCTGGGTAAAACCGAACACATCCAGACAGGTCAGACACCAGCTTTAGAACCACATCAATCACAAGCACTGGAAAGGAGCCTCCAGAGAGCTCTGGGAGCAGAGTAAACAGCCCCACGCTGTTTGGGAGGAGCAGCTGTTTGGACAAGGCCACTGACCCGTGCTTGCCTCTGCCCTGATGCGTCCAGCAGCAGCAGAGCATCCCTAGGAGCAGCTCAGCTCAGCTCATCCCGGCTCTCCAGAGCCCCTGGGAGCGCAGGGGGTCACCTCCCACTCCTCTGCCCCAGTCTGTGAGGGGGAACATCCATCCAGCCCCCACAAAAATACCCCCAGAGCCATGGTGCAGTGGGGTCACCGAGCCCGTGCAGTCCCAAACTGAGGCGTTTTTGTCCCCGTGAGTCAGCCACAGCCCAGCTCTCAGCTCAGCTCACTTCCCCCCTCCCAGCACCATCTCAGATTTTCCATGAGTCTCGAGCAGCCCCAGGGATGCAGCCCTGGTGCCTCCCACCCTGCTGAGTCTGGGACAGCCCAGCTGAACCCAGCCCATGCACGGGGAACACAAAATCCCCACAGACCCTGCAGTGACTTTTATGGGATCTCCACAACATCAGTTCAGGGTTGCTGATCCCTCTGCAGGCTCAGGAGCTGTTGATCCTGCAAGGCCAGGTTATGGCTGGTCCCACTCCCCTCCAAGCAGCATCCCTTCAGCCCAGCATCCACCCTGCACCTTGCAGAGAGGCAGGACTCTGCCTGGAAACACATTTTCCTCGGCTCCACAAACCAGTCTGGACATCACAGCTCGTAACGCTGACCACAGGGACTGCTCAAAGCCTCCCTCAGTGCGGCTCACACCCTCCCGAGGGCAGCTCTTCAGCTCCAGCCCTCTCTCCAAACTCATGCTAAGCCTCCGGATTTCCAGAGTCAACATGGGACAAGCCAGAAGATAGAAATAGTCCCCAGGGATGCAACACAGCTGTGCTAATGAGCCAGAGGAAGTGTTGGATCTTTGGTCAGACCCTGTAATTCAGCTCAAGTGGCTGCTTCACCTCTGGCCTGTCAGATCAACTCGTTAACCACAGACTGGGAAAGAGCTCCCCGCCTGCTCCCAGCAGGAGATTTATCTTTGGCAGGGGCTGAAAACGCCCCTACCCCCCTCACCTTTGATTGCAGAGAGGCCCAGAGATGCAGAGAGAGAGCTGAGCTCGAAGTTTGCCAGGTATTTCACCATCTCACCTTACACTGGGAGAGGATTAGGGCTAGAAAAGAATTTTGTCAAGATTAAGCCAAACAAGTCAGTTCTTTTACATCAAGTATCAGTTCTGGTGAAGCGTCCCCAGAGGGGTTTGGGCTGCAGGATTGGGTTTCCTGTCAGAGGAGATGGGCAGCACTGGAGAGCAGCTGAACTCCGTGTTCCTGAGCTGGGAAAGGTCCCTGAAGTCATGGATTGCCCTGGGAGAGGCCCTGCGGCCAACACCAGTGGATCCAGTCCAAAGTGGACTGGCTCATCCCAAGCGCAATCACTCCCAGGTTCCCAACCCCACCAGGATGGGCTGGGATACCTCAAACCATCGAGCACAATGTAAAGAAGCTGAGAAACACCAAAAATACTGTGGAAACTCAAGTGGAAACGCATTTTCTTTGATTATCCAAGTAATTTTCAAGGCTTTGTCTGATGAGCCCTCACCTGCTCTCCCTCACGGCCTCAGGAGAGGCTCTGCACCCATGGGAGACACAGCTGAGTGGTTTTTGGCTGTGGTGCCTCTCTCAGGGGCAGCGATGCTGACCCTGGCACCGGGCACTCTCCACCCGCACTGGGGGTACGGACGAGGGCAAATCGTGGCACGGGAGGGTGGGCAAATCCTGGTGCAGGTTCACCGATGGTGAGGGCACCCAGAGGAGGAAAGAGACGACTCAGAGGGGCTTCTCTGGGGGGGCAGGAAAGGGTTTGTTGAACCAAGGAAGGGGAGCAGAGAAAAGGCAGAGAAAAACCCAGAGAAAGCCAAAAAGCAACTGTGACATGGGGTTTTATACCCCTACAAAAAAGGCGGGGAAAACACACATCAGCCAATGAAACTGGGACTAGGGGATGTTACACAGGATGAGGGAAAGGGAATAGAGCAAATGGGAGCAGGGACAGGCAGGGAGGGATAAGAGGGGCCAATTAGCAGCTGAGTAACTTAGAACTTTCTAGAAGAGGCACCAAATATAGAGGGAGAAGGGCAGAGATGGCAGCTCAGGGCCCTCGAGATGCTGTGGCATCAAAGCAGTGGGCATTCTGGCTTGGCTGACCATCACCATGGTCATGGCTCACTGCAACAGTTTTCCACAGGAAATCAGGAGACACTGAACCCAAAGCAAGATTTGGGGGAAGCAAAATTGTTTTCCCTCTGGGAATCTGGTGAGCTCCTGCAAACAACACAGCGACCCTTCCCACAGGCAGAGAGGAGCTCCAGCACGGTAAATCCACCCCAAAAATCTCACCCCGAGAGCAGGCAGCTGCCAGGGATCTCCCCCGGATCCCAAATGTGGCATTGCATGGGCACCAGGGCAAAACAGAGCCACCCCAAGCTCAGCTTCAGCCACAGCCAAGGAGAACCATCCAACGTCCAGAAAATTAAACCTCACACCTTGGACACTCTGGAGAGCGAGACGTTTGCTGACAGCGATCCTAAAACAGAGCTGGAAAACCCCACAGGGTGATCTGGAGAGAACCACCTTCACCTAAAATATTCAGCTGCAATCTCTCCAAAAAGAAGTGCAGTTACACCTCCCGGGCTGCCTGGCTTGGTTTTGTTGCGATACCAAGCATCAGATCACCAATCTTTAAAAAAAAAATAATCAATTTGCAAAAGGAGATGACAATGAGGATATTAAAATAGTGAAAAAACGATGTCCCCAACTCAGCAGGGGTTGACAACAGAGGTTCCCACTACACTGGGAATTAGCTGTAGGAAAACCATGAGGAGCAGGGCACAGCAATGCCTCTGTGCTGTTCCTTTTAGGATCAGGTGAGGAAAGGCTACAAAAACAAGTCACAAGAAGAACCTGCCATGGGCAGGGACACCTTCCACTATCCCAGGCTGCTCCAACACCATCCAACTTGGCCTTGGACACTTCCAGGGATCCAGGGGCAGCCACAGCTGCTCTGGTAACCTGTGCCAGGGCCTCACCACCCTCCCAGGGAAGGATTTCTTCCCAATATCCCATCTTATCCTGCTCTTTAGCAGTGGGAAGCTATTCCCCCTTGTCCTAAATCCCTCTCAGGCTCTCCTGGAGCCCCTTTAAGTACTGGAAGGAGCTCCAAGGTCTCTCCATGGCCAGAGTGAAGAGGTGCTGAAGATCCAGAAGCAGAAATCCCAGTGTCAAGCTGTGGGCTCTGTGCATCAGAGCGATTCATCTTTGCCACCTGTGTCACCTCCCGTGCATCACCCAGGGGTCACACTCAACAAACCCCCATGTACTTCAAAATAAGCTGGCAATTTTTGAGTATTATTTCTTTTGCTCATCAATTGGCCTCTTCCAAAAGGATTTGGCCTTGGAAACAACAGTGGCTTGACCCTCCTTGTGTTGGGAGGCTGCTCCTCCACAAGGTTTCAGAGAATTTCAACAGCAGACCAAGGTTCTGGTTAAACTCCTGCCCATTCCTCCCAGGATTGCCTCAGCCAGGATCATCAGGCAGGGTTTTAAGCTAAGTTTAAGGTATCTCTGTGGGTCTCTCAGTGCTTCGTTCATGTCTAGGGGAAATCATCTGTTTCTCCACAGCACAAAATCCACCTCTTGCTACACTCCATGGCCAATTTTTCTGCTTCACTCTCTGGAAGACTCCAAGAAGCTTTTCCAAGAAAGTTTTGCTTCAATTGCAAAACTCCTCCATCCAGAAATCAGAGCAAGTTTCACCCCAAACTCCACGACCATGTGGCTGCCCAATTAATGCTATTTTAATCAGCAAGGCCAAATGAATCTGCTCATAAAATTCCCGCCAACTCCCATCCAGCTTGTTGGGAATCAGCAGGAATTGGATATTCCACGCTGCATCCCAAGCCAGCACAGACTCAGCATTACTGTCTGACACTGTTGAGTTTCCATGTTGTGTGGGGAATGGAGAGAAAAGATGTTTTCTTCTGTGCTCTTCCCAAAAAAAAACAAGTTCAGGGTTTTTTAACCTATCCCATTTTAACGATTTCGCCTTCCCCTAAAAACCTTCAGCAACTGAATTAACAAAATGCTCCCCACACCTCAGAAAAGAATTATTTAAGATCACAATCACACCAGACTGGAACGCTACAGAGCACATGCAGGAGCTCCATCTGAAACAAGAGATCCTGGTAGGAAAAAAATAAAAAATTAAAAATTAAAAAAAAAAAAAATCAGGATAGATTTTTCTATCAGCTCCAGCAAATTCTGTAACTGCTGTGTTTATCCATGGAGGCAAAATACTCCCTGTTCCACTTAGGCAAGTGCAAACACACGTTACAATAAAATGTAAAGCTCGCTGAGCTGATAAACTCCATAAGTGTGTTTTATGACAGTATCTGGAGAGATAAGGCTCATTAGCACTCACAGCCACCATCTGAAGGAACCTTAAAAAGCACATTAAAAACAGGAGAAGAGGAAAAGAATTTGTATCTTGACGTCAAAAAAAAAAAGTTCCTAAAGGGTTAACCCTTTCCATAATAATAATCCTAATGATTTCTGGGTCCTCTCAGCTTGACCTGAGCTGGCTCCTGAGCTCTGGAAAAAGTCAGGAAAACAGATCCCAGCTGGCTCACGTTGGTCCAGGACCTGCAGCCACGTTCTGCAGGAGGAGCTGTGGCCCCCCAAGACCATTTTAGAGTGCAAACAACAGCTCCTGTGCTCGGGGGCTCCTCAGACCGAGGAACCAATGGTATGAACACACCACAAGCCACGAGAGAGCTTTTTTGGCTGCAAAGAGAAAGGGTTGCTCCAGTGTGGATTGGAGCCAGAGGCTCAGCAGGTTTCAGGCTGGAAAACCAGGTCCAGGAGACTTCTTGGATTGCTCCAGCAGCGCCCTGGAAGTTGGGAACTTGGGAAGTTTGTGTCGAACAGAATATTTCAGTGTGAACTCAGGGGTCTCTCAGGGGGCAGCTGGAACCACAGGGTCAGTAACTGAGAGAGATCAAGACACATTTAATGCACCAAGTCCTCTCCTCAAACATCAGGGGAAGAGTTGACCCTTTCTCTTCTACAAAACTCAGGTGGCCACAGAATCCAAGCCCTGAAGGGGCCACATTATTCCATAATTCCATGTAACTGGAGCAGAGAGATCTACATGGAGCTTCTGGCAGCAGAAGCCCTCCCACCTCTGGTGACCCCGGAGTTCTGACGTTCAAAACTCTCCCCCGCAGTGGGGATATTTCGATTTAACATCTCCAAAATCCCCTTCCAACCTAACTCCCTCCTAGAAGGCATCAAGGCACAGGGATGCAACAGGAGACAGGGATGGCAAATCCAGTCTTCAGCTCTCCTGAGACAAGATTTCCATGTCCCAGCACCCCTGTGCAGCTCTGGCCCACAGATGCCTCACTCTGTGGAAACCCCAGTGATGTTCACTGGTCCAGTACCTCCTCTGGTTGCCCAGATAGCTTAAGTTCAGCAGTTCCTTCTGACTCAGACTTTCCACTAAAAAAAATCTCAAGGAATGTTCAAATATCAACATTAATTAGAAATAACGACACTGGCAGCATGTCCTTAAATGAAGGGAATGGGATGGAGCATCCCTGGGCCAGGAATATCGACAAGAGAGCTGGGGAGAACTTTCTGCACAGGAAGATAGTGACAGGATAAGAGGGAGTGTTTTAAAGTGAAAGAGAGCAGGTTTAGATGAGGGATTAGGAGGAAATCCTTCCCTGTGAGGGTGGGGAGGGGCTGGGATGGAATTCCCAGAGAAGCTGTGGCTGCCCCTGGATCCCTGGAAGTGTCCAAGGCCAGGCTGGATGGGGCTTGGAGCATCCTGGGATGGTGGAAGGTGTCCCTGCCATGGCAGGAGATGGAACTGGAAAGTCTTTCCCAACCTAAACCATTCCGTGATTCTCCAAGAGGCGACTCCACCAAGTCTGCCAGCATGGTGAATTAATCAGACAGAAAAATGAAGAAAGCAGCAAAAAACTGACAAAACTTGCTCTGGTCAGAAAGATTCAGCCTGAGCAGCATCACAGAGGCTTCTCCCTGCAGTCTTCCAGGCTTTCCACTTAACTTCCTCCCCCTTCCCGATCCCACAGCCTAATTCAATTACCTGCCACCGAATAAGCCCTAAGGCGATTCTCATTACCCCGATAAAGCACAAGGCCTTTAATTATTAAACACTCAGGGGCTTTTTGTGTTGGGGTTGTGGGGCTGGACTCCCTTTTATTGTTGTCAGCAGCTTCCAGAAATCAAGTTAATCATTGACCAGGCCTTTCAGCGGGAGACCAGAGTCCTGTGGATTCCTGCTCTCTGGTTCTGCATCACCAGCCAGGCTGAAGGAAGTCCCTGGCCTCCTGCTTTGCCAGGTATCCACTCAATATTCTCCTAACAAGCCATCTTCCCCCTCCCAGGCGTCATTTACAGCTCTGGGAAAAAGAAAAATGCAATATCTGGATATGGAGGCTGCAACAATGCTCATCGTTCATCTGAGTTCAGAGAGGAACAGCCCCAGGTGAGGGAAACTGAGGCACGAGGCAGCGGTTCCAAAATGTCAAGCAATGTGGTTCAATTCACTACTTAAGCCAAAAAAATACTAATTCCTGGCTGAGTTAATGCTGCTCCATCGTCTGCAGGCAGAAGGAGCTTCCAGGCACTTCCCAGCCTGATCTGGGACTAATCCTGCTCCCCGGGGATGAAGATGCAGGCCTGGCACAGCTGCTTTTATAAATGCTCCTGGCTTTGTCACCACCCCTGTGGCACCTCATCAAACCCAGGGCCACTTCCAAGTGCCTACAAAGCAAATGCTGCTTCTGGGCACGGAAGGAATGGAGGAATGGAGGTTTAACACTGCCTTGAGTTGACCCAGAGAGGCCAACTTTGGGCAAGAAGCCAGGCAGGACTCGCAGCGGTGACAACTCACCCAGCTCCAAAAAAGCAAGGGGG
>VWZT01009980.1:98792-122084 GCA_013397055.1 Pachycephala philippinensis
GGGGTCACAGGGATGGGGGTGACAGGGGTGGGGTCACAGGGATGGGGGTGCCAGGAGTGGGCAGCTGGGCAAGGGATGGGCAGTAGTGCAAGGGCCAGGTGTCCAAGGCGCAGATGTTTCAGGGGCGGGCAGCTGGGCAAGAACGGGGTGCGCAAGGGCTGGGTGCCAGGGCTGGGTGGTCGTGCGAGGATCAGGGCAGTTGTGCGAGGAGTGGACGTGCCACATCTGCGCAGCTGTGCAAGGGTCAGGCAGTCGTGAAAGGGCTGGATGTGCCACATCTGGGCAGCTGTGCCAGGGGTAGATTTGCCACATCCAGACAGTCGTGCAGAGCTCGGGTGTGGGAAGGCACAGGCAGGGCACACTCCTGTGCACACGCACACTGCTGTGAGCGGTGCGGGGACAGGACACCGGGCACCCCGGGTGGGAAGCGGTTAATGCCCTAAATGTCACCCTTCGGGCCGGGCCCGGTGGCAGCGTTTTTCCAGGTCTGTCGACGTCACTGTCACCGTCATCCTGGAGGTAATTCCAGCACTCAAGAAGAGGAAGGTTCCCCTCCTGAGCGTGTGTGTGTCACCCTGCTGAGCCACCCCCTGTCCCCGTGGGGACAGAGGCAGGAGGACACTTGGCACTGGGTTCTCATCTCAAAAACCACCATCCCCAGGGGTTTCAGCTCAGCCCCACGGAGCTGTGCCCAGCAGGTGACATTTGGGTGTATGATGAGCAGCGAGACCCTTGGGTGCTCAGAGCGGGCTCATCGGTGTTTCTGACCCCCGGAATCTGTGGACAAACCAATTCAGGAGCCACGCAGGGAATGGTTTCATGGGGATGAACCTTTTGTCCTGGAACAGCTCCCGGAGTGACACCGTGAATTTATTCTCACCTCTGACCGTGCCCTCAGGCAGTTCCCGTCTTCCCAGCACTATGCAAACCGTGTGGATTCTGCTTATTTTTGGGGTGGAGAGGGGGAAGATTTTTTATTTTTTAATGTATAAAACATCTCTGGCCAGTTCCTGACCAGATTTTTGCCAAAAAAAGAAAAGCAGCCTCGTGGAAAAGCACCATTCAAAGCTTCCCACATCCACCCGTGCGTGGGATGTGGGGGCTCCCACTGTGGCTCTGCCTCAGCACCCCTCGGGGTGGGGGCTGAAACTTGCTTGGGGTGGGTGTCACATCCAATCCAGCTTCCCCAAATCCCCGTGATTCACCAGAATCTGGGAATAACTCCGTTTCCTTATCCCGCTGGTTGGGGTGAAGTGGCACCGAGTCAGCCCCCCGTGGGTGCTGGGGGTGAGGAGCCATCGGAGCCTGGCAGAGGCCAGAGCAATATTGCATTAAAGCCCCATCTAGAGGCCTTTCCTCGAGGAGAATTTGGGAGATGGGAGCAGCGCTGGGGTCACGTTGGGTGTCCTTATCCTGCCGCCCGAGCTCTTCCAGCTTGGGAAAAGGCAGCGCAGGGCTGTGGGGGGAGGGCAGGACGAGCAGTGTTATCACCGGGAGGCTTCGCCTGAGCGTTTCTCCGGTGGAAAAAGCAGTTTCAGAGTAATTTTCCACACACATCCCCGAGAAGCCGGTGATCCCAGCACGGGGAAGGAAACTCCGGTTCCTCCAGGCAGAGCTGTGGGTCATGGAAAGGCAGCGAGACCCTGGCTGTTACTCATTTTCTCTGCCCACAGCGAGGTGCCAGATCCGGGGTGATGCCCTGGGCGTGTGTGACTCTTTCCAAAGTGAGGCAGCACCAAAAATAGTCCCCACTTCTGCTTCCAGCCAGGGAAAAAGGGAAGCCCAAGCAGGCACTGGCTCCTCCGGGGCTTTGCTGCTTGTCACGCCTGGGGACCGTGGATGCAGCATCCTCCTGGGACAGCCTCGTGGCTTTCAGCTCCCTCAGGAATCCCTCGGGTGACATAAATCTCGGTGTTTCTGCTCAGAGCAGCGGCCTTGGGCGGTGTCCCCACGGCCACTGACAGCAGAGGGCAGTGCCACATAGGCTCAATGCCACATAGGCGCCGTGCCACGGCTTTGCAAGTGGGAATTTTTCTGTCCGGCGTGGAGAGGACACAGCAGAGCCAGGGGGAAGCAGCCGAGGAGTTCGATGGTTTAAGTGGCAGTTCCAAAGGGTCATCATTGTCTTCTTTGGGATCAAAAGGTGCCGGGTGCTGGGAGAATGCTGGACAGGGAGCTGTTGTCACCTCTGGTGTGGCACCAGCACAAACCCCGTGTCCTCCCCCTAACCCCGACCCCACCGCGGTGCTTCTGGAATGTTCTCCTGCCCACAAAGCAGTTGTGGGAGTGAGTGACTGTGAGGATCCGAGTCTGGAATCCTGCAGAGGCTCCCGAGATCCCACTCCCGGTGGCAGGGTGAGGGCTGTGCCCAGCCCTGCGGGTGACACTGTCCCACGGCACTCAAGTGCCAGGATCTCGGCCAGCACCGCTCTGTGCACCCCATCAGGCTCTGCCCAGGGTGGTTTCAAGTTTTCCTGCTCCCTGACTCAGCTCCCTGAGGCTTCCCCATCCCAGAGGAGCCCTCGCTCCCATCCATGTGTTTTTTGCAGGAATCCCAGCACATCTTTGGTTCCCCTTCCCTCCCTAAGGCTTTGCTCCGGGTGTTTTTCTCTGCAGTGCAACTGTTGCTGCCGGACTGAGAACGGGTAGGAAAAAGACCCGGAATTCAGGCTCGAAAATATATAAAGAGCTTTAATAATAAAAGTAATAATAAAAATAATGTTAGTTCGTAAGAAATGCATTAAATGGCATAAAACAGTTGGTCCTCTGGCCATCCACTCCTTGGGGTGATTGGCCAAATTCTGAACCAGCCGTTTCTAAATATTTTCTAACTAAAACCACAACAATCCTTGGCAAAAAAACTCGCAGGTGTAGTAGTTTACAAAACTGCAACATTGTTTTAAATAATTCACATGGGAAAGACAGGGTTCTCCCAAAATGCTGAGAGAGTTGGATGATCTTTTCTGCTAATGCTTTCCTAGCGTCCATAATTCCCCCTCTTTTTTTTTTTTTTTTCTAAGATCAAAAGGCGGTGTTTGTAGTCCTCTCTGCGTGCAACACCGGGTTCCACCTTCCCTCCAACCCTTCCCTTCGGAGAGTCCGGGATTTTGCCCATGGAGGTGTCTCTGCGTGAACCCAACCTCTCCGGGCTGACTCCAGCTCAGCGGGGCCATTGACTCACAGCGGGGTGAGAGGGAAGGAAAATACCCGTGAGCTCATCCCGCTCATCCCTCACCGCCTCACTGCATGGATTCCCCACCAGATTCTTGGCAGCGGCTCCCAGGTTGGAGTAACCCCAGCACGGCAGCGAGAGGTGGGACCGCACCGGGCTTGGGCTGGGCTCGGTGTCCGAGCCGTGCCCGGCATTGCTGAGAAGCCTCCGGCGGCGCTTCCTCCCGGCGGATCGCCTCCGAGAGCGGCCACTCGCATTTCCCTTCCTCGCTTTCCTGAATTAGAAGTGGGCCTGGCATTTCTCTGCCCTCCGGAGAGAGGCTGAAATAACAGACAGGAGCCGGGAACGCCGCCTGCCCACGGGACGGGGTTTGTTCCACTGGGATCGCGCTGCAGCCCTTCCCTGCCACCTCCTCCTGCATTTCCAGGCGCTCTTTTTTCACCATCATGTGGAGTTCCAGGGTGTTCCCTCCCTTCGAGTGACCACACACGGGCTGGCAGCCACATTCCTGCTTCTTTTCCATCAAGAGTCGCCTTGGGGACAGCTCCGAGCTTCAGCTGTTGTGCTCCATCCCTTCCCTGGGTCAATAATGCTGAGGGGGGGGAAATGTGATCAAAATGCTCCTATTTCTTTCAGCTGGAATGGTGAGAGACAGGCTGAGAGCATCCCTTCTTCCCCTGGAATTCTGAGAGCCAGGCTGAGAGCGTCTCTGCTTCCCCAGGGCTCTGGATCGTGCAAATCACTGGGATAAGGAGCAGCGTGACCCTGATCCCCGCTCCTGCCCCTTCCCACTTTTCCGAGTGAAGAAAAGACGCTGGAGCCAGTTGAAAAGACACTCAGTAATTCTGAGGGGGGAAAATGTGATCAAAACATGCCTGTTCCTTTCAGCTGGAATGCTGAGAGCCAGGCTGAGAGCATCGCTGCTTCCCCAGGGCTCTGGATTCCCCAGGAATCACCGGAATAAGGAGCAGCATGGCCCTGATCCACACTCCTGCCCCTTTCCACTTTTCTGAGTGAAGAAAAGACACCGGAGTTGCAGTTTTAAGGAAAACAAAAAGCAAATGAGGGCAGTTTTCCATCCTGGAGCCCCCCTTTTCCATGCAGAGTGGAGCTGGGTGAGGGATGTGGGGGTGTTGTAAGGCTGCTGCAGAAGCTGTGGAGCCACCAGCTTTCCCTCTGGGATCCATCTGGGATCCATCTGGGATCCATCTGGAATCTGTGGACTTAAAGTCATGGTTATTGGGCTGCAGATGTTCAATTTTCCCTTGCTCCTCTGTAAATCGACCCCAAAACGGGGCAGTCTGGTGGAAAAAGAATCAGCCAGGGCACCAAGCTGGTCAAAATGACCCCCAGCAGGGCCCCTCAAATCTCACCAAGGTGGAGGTTACCCTAAACCTCCCTCCCCTCAGAGATCCCCTCCCTCAGCTGATTGCGGGAGACAAAATAAAATAATTTGCAAGTATCTCATGCAAGAAGACAAAGGGATGATTTGTAGGATTTTTTTCCTTTCCCTCTGATTTAGGAAGCTGCTGCTTGCAAGTTAAACAGAAGGAAGCACCAATTCTTCACCTTTTTGTATGAAGCGAGCTCGAGGTGGCTGCACAGACCTTCAGAGAATCAGGGAAGCACAAAAAGGTTGGAAGAGACCTTAAAGCTCCTCCATTCCCACCCCTGCCGTGGACAGGGACACCTCCCACTATCCCAGATTGCTCCAGCCTGGCCTTGGACACTGCCAGGGATCCAGGGGCAGCCACAGCTTCTCTGGGAATTCCATCCCAGCCCCTCCCCACCCTCCCAGCCAGGAATTCCTTCCCAATATCCCATCCATCCCTGCCCTCTGGCAGTGGGAAGCCATTCCCTGTGTCCTGTCCCTCCATCCCTTGTCCCCAGTCCCTCTCCAGGTCTCCTGGAGCCCCTTTAGGCTCTGGAAAAGGCTCTGAGCTCTCCTGGAGCCTTCTCTTCTCCAGGTGAACATTCCCAGCTGATGTTTCCAAGAGCAGGCCAATTTATTTTTTAAAGTACCTAAAAAGGGAATTTTTTTGCCTCCTGCTTCCATGTACATCCTTCCAGAGTCGTGCTCTCCTCTTTTCCTCAAAGCTCCTCTCAAAGCTTTTCCTTCACTACATCCACACCATCAAAACAACCCCTGTGAGCAAACCCAGGCGGGAATTCTTCACGTGGGAATCACCTTTCCGCTGGTAATTTCATGGAGAATCACGGACTTTATAGTCTGCACCAGAACGATTTTTAATACAAATAATCCCAGCACAAAATCAGGTCTTTTTTTGTCTTTATGTCAACGAGACACATTAGGAATGAAGGAATTTTGTGAGGCAGAGCTGCAGGAGGGATTTTTTAGGTCTGAAGGAGCAGTGCCAAGGAAGCAGGGACTCTTCCCACCTTCTGAAAACACACGGATTAACCGGCCATTATTTGAGGGATCACGAGGACAATTGGAAAATCGTCATTTCCTTATGAAAACCAGGTGGAAGAGACAGACCTGGGTTTGAGAAGCCCCTGTGTGAGCTCAGCACCTCCTCTGAGCCGATTAATTCCATCATAGTGCCAGCCCTGTGTGAGCTGTGACGCTCCTGGGCTCTCTGGGGACATCCCAGAGGTGGCAGGAGAGAGACCAGAGGGGAGAAATTAAGAAATTGAGGTTTTGGGGCAGGAATTGGTGGAGCAGAGGGAGACTCAAGGGTTACAGGGAGGGTAAATATCCCAATGCCCTCTGCAGACCCATGGGGACAATGACAACTCTGCTCCTCCAGGACTGTCGCTGTCGCTGCCAAGGAGGTAAAGCTGACAGAGTCCACGCCACCACGAATTTGTCCGAAGTAAGAGAGTTTAATGAAAGATTGAACAACTTTTATATGTTAATATTTGAAAGTGGGTTGAATGGCATAAAATGATCGGTCCCTCGGACACCCACCCCTTGGGGTGATTGCTCCAGTTCTGAGACATCCGTTTCTGGATGTTTTTCTGGTTGAAGCCACAACAGCCCTTGAGAAGTAGGTGCAGGTGCAGAGATTTACAAAACTATAACATTGTTTTAAATTCTTCACACGAGAAAGAGAATCTTCACAAAGTACTGCGAGGGCTAAAGAAATTCCCTGCCTGAGGCCTTTTTCATACCCATAGAGGACCTCCTGTTCACCTCACCCCGAGGGTGATGGGTGCCCCGGGTGCCCTGGGTGCCCTGTCCCTCTGTCCCTAAGGTCACCCACCTCTGCCTCTCAGGGACTGATGGCAGTGGCCAGGGAGGTGCCCAAGTCAAGGCTCTTTGGCCTTGAACATACATTAAACCACTCAACAGCAAATCCCCGAGAGGGGAGAGGAGAGATGGGATAATGTGAGAAAAAAGGGCAAGGAAAAAATGGAAAAAAGGGCAAGGAAAAAAGGGGGAAAAAAGAGTAGAAAGTGGGCAGCAGAATATGTTTTTTTCAGAGTTCAGCTGTCCCTGGCTGTGGTCAGTGCTGTCGCCTTGGACAGAGGTAACAGAAACCTCTTTAAATCTCTACAAATTAATTTCTGGTTGAATTTTTGTGACAGTTTCAAACCATCTCCGTTGTCTGTGGGTGCTGCGTTCCACCATTGATGGTTTTTTTTTTGGAAGTTCCTCTAATTGGTTACCGCTCTGATAAAATAATTCCAATTTTAAAATCCTCCCTCTGTTGGCTCCGCTGGGAAGGGACATGGGATGTTTGATCAGTTTTTAGCACACCAAAGAACAAAAAATCATAAAAATAGTGGATGAGGAGCAGGTTTGGGCAGTACTTTTTCTCTTTTTTTTTTTTTTTTTTGGTTTTTTGGGGTTTTTTTTGGGGTTGGGGTTTTTTTGGTTTTTTGTTTGGTTTTGTTTGTTTGTTGGGTTTTTTTGTTTTGTTTTGATCTTTAATACTGAATTTTCTGGGAATGGAGATTGGCAGAGAAGAGAAAATATCCAAAAAAATCCACGCCGAAATTCCGTGGGCGGCACAAAAGGTGGGAGAAATTTTCTATGGGGAAAAAACGAAAGTAGTCTCAAGGCAGGTCCAAAACATCAACAGATTTCCTTGGGTATTTCAAAATGTGAAATTTTTGTCTGCAAATTGCACTAAATCCCTGTGTGCAAAGGAAAAGCTGGAAAGGGTGGAGTGAAATGCCCTCGGATGGGAACAAAACTGAGCTCCCACAGATGTCCCGGGCTGAGCCAAAAGGAATTTTGCTGTTCTCTAGTTTCATTTTTTGCTGGAAAAAAAAGACCAAACTCCTCTGGGTGTTTCCAACCTACCCGAACTTCCTTCTGTCACCTTTTTCCCACCTATTTTTGGGTTCCTGTCCCTTGGGAGACCCACCTTGCCCAAAGCCACTCCCCAGCAGCTCTGGGATGGAAGGAGAGTCCCCAGGGATGGGTCCTCCCCGTGCTCCTCCATCCTGTGGGCAGTCACACTTATTTCAACAAAAATGGGAAAAGTGCTGCTCCTCAGTCCCTCTATTTCCTTTCCAAAATGCTGGAAAAAAATGAAATTTTCGGGCTTTTTTAAGCAATTTCTCTGTAGCTGTTGACAGTTGCCGTGGCTCAAAACGCTGGGATATTTCTAGGACATTTACCAGGGGAGTTATTCCCCGACTCCACCGTCTCTTGAAGCCTTTTGGGATGAGCAATCCCATTTTATGGAATGCTGAAGGAAAAAGGATCCAGCCAAGAGATCTGGCAACCCTTCAGCTGCAAAACAGCCAGAAACAAACGGAGCAGAAATATTTTTGCAGCCACAACACCGAGCCCACCCATCGAAAGTGTGTCGGGGATTTTCCAGCCCTGCTGAGAACTCTCTCTCTCTTTGCTTTTATTTTTAGAGGACGGGTGATTCTGATCATGTTATTTTACTTTTTTTTTTTGATGTTTCGTTGCTAATAAAAATGTTTTATTTCACAGTGTTTTGCCTTCTTTGAAATTGGGCTTACGATTTCCTGCTGGAACTGAAATGTCATTGTCTTGAAGGTTGTCATTTCTCTGGTGCCCAGCCAGAGCGTCTGGGAGCTGGGTGTTGTTGGTTTGTGAGCACAGCCAGGCTTTGGCCAAGTTAGAAGAAGGTTCCTGTGAGTGATTCCCCGCTCGTGTGAGTAAAATGAGCTTTTTGAAAGAAAACTCAAGTTCAGAAATCCTTTTAACAAGAGCCTGGAGCGACAGGACAAAGGGGAATGGATCCAAAGTGGCAGAGAGGAGGTTTAGATGGGATTTTGGGAAGGAATTCCTCCCTGTGAGGGCGGGGAGGCCCTGGCACAGGGTGCCCAGAGAAGCTGTGGCTGTCCCTGGATCCCTGGAAGTGTCCAAGGCCAGGTTGGACAGGGCTTGGAGCAACCTGGGATCATATCCCTGGGTGGAACTGGATGATCTTTAAGGCCCCTTTCAACCCAAACCATTCTGGAATTCTGGAGTTTCTCAGTGTAGAGAATTTTTCTTGCTGCTCTACCTGTCTGCTGCCCTTGTTTTTGCCTCCCTGCCCAGCCAAAATACTGAAATAATCATTTTACAAGTTCCAGTTGCTGCTCAAGTTCTTGCAAATCTCACCCCAGCCTGCTACATCCCCGAAATCCCTCTACATTCTTCTACATCCCTGAAATCCTTCCCCACTTGTTTCCAGCTAAGCAGCAGAACAAAAATTCCATCTCTCAACAGGTAACTCACAGCTGGGGAAAACCTGAATATTCCTGGGGTCTTCTGTTCCAGATCACTCCAGATCTGGCCCAAAATCTGACTGCTGTCATAGATTTGGTTAATCTGCCAAGGGATTTTCAAGGAATTTGTGTGGGAAGCGGAGATGAAGCTCAATACGTAGGAAAGTTCATCTTTATTTGTTTATAAATGGGTTTTTTTTCAAAACTTTTTTCCAAGTTTCAATTCAGGAAATCACAGAGCCATCAAGGTTGGAAGAGAACTTCAAGATCATCCACTCCAACCATGAACCCAACACCAACATAACCACCCCAAAACTGGATCTCCAAGGGCCACAAATGCAGGATTTTCACCCTTTTTTTCACGCTTCCTCCCAGCCCCAAAAGAAATCTTTTGTGTTCTGTTTTCATATTCACTGGACTAAAGAACTTCAGAAATCCGAGTCAAACGCAACTCCAAGGATCTCTGCCTTTGGGGGAATTTCCTGTTTCAGTATTCCTGGGAAACCTGGGGTGCACCAAGGAATATTCCAGGACATCCCCCCAGTCTGCATCCATGCACCAGCCTTGGAAGGGGAAAAAAAAGAGGGAATGTTCCCATCACAGTGTCCAGTTCCTGTGTCACATCCTGATTTAATGACACCCAGACAGAATAATTCCCTCCTTTGTATTATCACATCACCAGTTTTCCTTCTCTTTGGAAATCAGAGAGTTGGGAGATTCTTTTCCTTGATTTTTCAGTGGCACCCACCGAGGAGAATGACAGGGGATAATTATGGACCCGAAATGAAAGCCATGGAACTGGACGGTCTTTCAAACACAAGAATGATGGAATCAGGCGGTCTTTAAAACACATTAGATGGTCTTTAAAACACAAAAAGGTGGGCTCTAAAACACAAAAAATGGGCTCTAAAACACAAAAAATGGGCTCAAAAGCACACATCCAGAAGGAACTGGGTGGATTTTAAACCACAGGAGTGATGGAACTGGATGGTGTTTAAGGTTCCTTCCAACCCAAGCCTTTCAGTGATTCTGTGATGGCTTGGTTGGGGATGAATCTGACAAACACATCCAGGATGGGATGGAACACCATTATCCCAGAAAAAAGCTTTAATTAATTAAATAATAATAATTTAATTAGTATTTTAAATAATTATTTAGTAATTATTAAAGAGAAATTATTAATTCTGCCTCGTGTTTGGCCAATGCCTCCAGATGAATCAATAAATCTGGCTGATTTAGGAGCTCCTGGATTCCCACTCAGCATTTCCTGCAGCGTGCAAAAGGGAGGCTGGAAAACGAGTGGCAGCTCCTAAAAACCTCCCAAGGTTTGATCCAAAGCGTGGATTTGGGCAAGATCAGCTCCCGAGGTCAGCGCAGGGTGGATGGAAAGGTGGGGAGCAGCGACCCCGGCACCAAACCGAGTCACTCCACAGCAAAATCCGCCCGGCTCTGTCCAAGAGGCACTTATGGGATGGACAGGCCGGGCTGGTTTCTGTATGGAACCCATTGTTCAGCGGGGCAGAGGCCTTCCTCTCGGGTTAATGGCTCAGCAAAGTGTGTTGCTTTAATGGTTAATCATCTACTCGCATTGTTCAGCGAGGAAAGGCAGGCAGATAATGCCTCTGGTTCATGTGACAGGCTGACTTCCCTCCCGGCACGAGCAGGGAAAGGATTTCACACCGGGACAAGGAGGGAGAGGGAAAACGCCAGGCTGGGAGGCTCTGGAGGTGACAAACGTGAGCAAAACCACACATAAATCACATAAATCCGTGTGTGTCTGTATGGACAGGCATTGCATGCACAGGCAAAAATGTGTGTAGAGCAGAAACACACACGGATCCACATAAAATCAGTATTTCCACCCCTCGTGATTTTGGAAGAGTTAAATGAGCTGATTATTAGGTATCACAGAATCAGAGAATGGTTCGGGCTGGAAGGGACCCTACAAATCATCTGTCCGTGGGTAGGACACCTTCCCCTAGAGCTGGTGGGGTGATTTCACACAAATGAAGGCAAAACTCACTCCAAACTCTTTCTAGCAGCAAGTCAGATCAAGGGCCATCACCACTCAGGATTTCAGGGTCTCAGCCTTATCTCCTCTTTCTCTGATTGCTAGTCCCTGCACATCTCACCCTGCACCTGAACAGGCCAATCAGAGACGTTGTGGGGTCTCATGTGAAGAATTTAAAACAATGTTATAGTTTTGTAAATCTCTGCACCTGCACCTACTTCTCAAGGACTGTTGTGGCTTCAACCAGAAAAACATCCAGAAACGGATGTCTCAGAACTGGAGCAATCACCCCAGGGGGTGGGTGTCCGAGGGACCAATCATTTTATGCCATCCAACACACTTTCAAATATTAACATATAAAAGTTGTTCAATCTTTCATAAAATCTCCCTTACTTTGGATCAAATTCATGGTAGCATGGACTCTGTCAACTTTACCTCCTTGGCAGCAACGGCAACATCACAGAATCCGAGAACTGTTCGGGCTCGAAGGGACTCTACAAATCATCTGTCCATGGGCAGGACACGTTCCCCTAGAGCTGGTGGGATGATTTCACACAAATGGCTGTGAGACCACAGGCAAAACTCACTCCAAACTCTTTCTAGCAGCAAGTCAGATCAAGGGCCATCACCACTCAGGATTTCAGGGTCTCAGCCTTATCTCCTCTTTCTCTGATTGCTAGTCCCTGCACATCTCACCCTGCACCTGAACAGGCCAATCAGAGATGTTTTGGGGCAGTCAGGGCGCCCAGATCTACTCACTGAGGTAATTTTGGAGGTGTCTCTTGCTTGAGCATGTCTGACACAGGGAATACTCCGCTATTTCAGTTCCTGGAAAAACTTGGAATCATTAAGGCTGGAAAACCCTCTAAGATCATCAAGCCCAACCTTTCACCCAGCACTGCCACATCCTGAACCGTGTCCCCAAGCCCCACATCTGCTGCGTCCCTGGGGACACCTACCTGAGTCCACCTGGACTCATCCATACGAGAAATCAGTTTGTCAGCATCAAGGAAGGAACCTCTGGGTCAAATTTTCTCCCTCAGCGTAATTATTCAGTTATTTATTCAGTAAATATCAAACTTCGTTATTACATCCTGACCCAAACATCTCCATGGAGATGTTTGGGTCAGGATGTAATAATGAAGTTTGATTTGTCACCCAAACAGTGACAAATGTGCACTTTCAGCCCAAGTAGAGGGGTAGGCACTGAGCTTTTCTCTCTGTGACAGGGAGAGGACCCAAGGAATGGCTGGAGCTGAGTCAGGGGAGTTTTAGGTTGGATTTTAGGAAAAGATTCTTTCCCCAGAGGGTGCTGGGGCCTGAACAGGCTCCCCAGGGAATGGGCACATTCCCAAGGCTGCCAGAGTTCCAGGAGTGTTTGGACAATGCTCTAGGGATGCACATTGTGGGATTTTGGGGTGTCTGTGCAGGGCCAGGAGCTGGAATTGAGGACCCTTGTGGGTCCCTTCAAATTCAGGATATTCTGTGATTTTATGATTCACCTTAATTTGACAGGAGTTTGATTCCACACATGATCAAAACTTAGCATCCAACTCCACTCCCTTGAGGTGGTCACTTCCAGAGCATCCGTGCCTTCCCACAGGGAATTAATTGATGGGAGCAAACACCACCCCCAATATACTGGGAATATGTCCTTTAGAACTCCCCTTGATCCATTCCCATCACCCTGAGCAGGATATAGCAATTTTCCTATCTCCTAAAACACACAGCCCGGCCACCCAACACCGGGAAACAGCACCCAAGAGGGGAAAAAGTCACATCTCAGCCGCTCAGGGCTGACAGACCAGACACAGCACTGCCCTCAGTGAGATCCCTGTGACTCAGCAGGGTCAACACACTTCAAGTCCACTCCAGGAACGACGGCCTTGACTTTTTGTCATCATCCCAGGAGGAAAGAGGCAGGAGGAGAACGGTCTGCAAACACTTGGAGTGTTTGTTCCTCCCTGGAGGACACTTGACACTTGGGAAGTACTTCCAGCCTCCCAGGGCAGGGATGAGTAACCTTTGAAGTGCAGGTTCCTTCTGATGCCTGAAGAGGCCAACCTAGAAACAGAGACTGGACAGCAGTAAGGGAATAAAGGTGGATATTTATTGGAAAGGCCTTCAGAGGCACACCCTGGGCAGGCCAAAGGCTGCACCCAAGATGGACCCCGAGTCACGAGTTCTTCACACTTTTATAGCTTTGCTCCATTTGCATCTCAACCCAATTTCACCAATTAAACTTTAGCTAATGATGGAATTTGCCCTCAGCTTGCCCCCCTTCTCAAGATGCTGGGTTACACATTTTGGGCCTAGGCCGGGCTGGGTGTCCTTGGAGAGCAGCCTGGAGAGGCTTTGTTCTGTCTGTCTCAGCATGAGAGAGCAGCAGCTCCCAGGCTGCAGGACACTGCAGAGTTACACACTGGGAATGCAGGATTTGAAACATATAAAAGTTAAAACCTAAGGCATCACCTCCCCACCTGGAGAGGCTCCACCAGTGCCGCAGCCTCACTGGATTCTTGTCATTAAGCTGATTTTGTTGTTTTTAAGCAGCAAACTTTGCACAGGATGATGTGGAGAGCTCGTGGCCACCAGGCTGGAGAAGAGGATCAGCAGCAGGAATTAGTCCCTGTTTCCAGGGGGAAAATGCACTGAAGGTTCTAAAATCAGGGGGAATGGGACGTGTTCCTCCTCAGGGAAGGAGACTGAGATAAACACAGGCAGCCTGAGCTGACAGGGATCTTTCTGCCCTGGGTCCAGGCAGGAACTCCTCCATGTGCCCTTGTGCCAGAGGTTTTGCCTTCCTGAAGGAGCCTGTGAGACAATGCCCACAGCACAGCACTGCAGATGATGATAATCCTCTGCTATCATTGTAATCAATAATAATAATCTGGTATCATTGTAATCAATAATCATCAATCACAATCACAATGAAAATAATATATAATAAAATATATAACCATCAAAATCGTAATCATACTAGTAGTTACAACTATAGACAATAATAAAACAACAACAATAATAATAATAAAACAACAATGATAGCAATAACAATAACAATAACAATAACAATAACAATAACAATAACAATAACAATAACAATAACAATAACAATAACAATAACAATAACAATAATAATAAATCTAATCACCAATCACAAAGGTAATCTCACTGCCCTGACTGAAATACCCAACCTTGCAAGTGAAAGACAACAAAATAAACCCAATATCAAAGGGTAACAGGGACAATAAGTCAGAGCCCTCTCACGCCACAGTCCTGATTCTGACCTGTTTCAGGACCCCATCCTCATCCCAGCACAGGAATCCACCCATTCTTCCTACCAAAAATCCTTTCTGCAGCTCCAGGGGAGGATGTGGCCCCTCTGGAGAGGGTCAGAGCTCGGGAGCTGAGATGAAAAGAGCTCTCAGAAGATGCCCTGTGAAGGACAGCCTTGTTTGGTGTCGGGGACACCGAGAGGTGATGGGGTCACCGTATCCACCGACACTGCTGGGAGCAGAGGGAATAAACTCGTCCAGAGGGGAGGGAAAACAGGCTCTGAATGCAGTGCCACAGGCTGGAGTTAAATATTAGTGTGACCTGTCTGCAGGCCTGGCTGGCAGCAGCAGGGACAGGGCTCGGGGTCACTCAGAAATCACCAGCCTGGCTTCCAACCCCAGGAACCTCAGGACACACAGAAAACTCACCCAGGAGCTAAAATTCACCGTGGCAAATGGCAGGATAATAAAGAGTATTTTACTCAAGGGAGAAAAGACAAAATAGCTCTTCTTTCTCAAGAGAGAAATGCAAAGTAAACAAAAGTAATACAAATGCAAAGCAACACACGAAAAACCTCCCCAGCACTAAAAACTAAACTATTTAAAATAAACACGGTTCACACATGCCTGTTTCAGCTCAGCTCCTCTCCATCCAATTCCAACAAACCCTCCAGCCTTTGGAATCTCATCCTCTGGAAGACTCCTGTGCTCTGATTGCTTTGATTTCCAGCCTTTGCTGCCAGGCTGATGTTTTTTACTGGGAATCCAGGAAAAGCCTGTCTGAGGAGGGCCTTAAAGGCACATTCATGCCTGGTGCAAAATCACAGAATGGCTTGGGTTGGAAGGGCCTTAAGGATCATCTCTTTCCATCCTCTATGGGCAGGGACACCTCCCACCATCCCAGGGTGCTCCAGCCTGGCCTTGGACACTTCCAGGGATGGGGTAGCAGATGAAAAGCACAGAACTTCCTCCAGTCTGACCAGCTACATCTTTGTGAGGCCACCTGTCCTTTTTCCAAGGGCCCTAACCCATGAAATTCAGTTTCAATTCAAATCCCAACTCATTTTCTGCTGATGAAATCTGCAAGGAACAGAAAATTTGTGATCCAGCCATCCATCATTCACTTTTATATCGTTCCTGCCTTTTATATCATTCCTCCTGCTATTTCTTGTAGCTGTAACTGCTGTTTCCAGTTTCCCCATCTCACTCTTTTAAAGATTTTTTGTCTCCTTTTCACCATCCTAACAAAGAAACTGAAATTCCTGGCTGTGCCAGGGAAGGGAGAGGCTGATGATCCCCAAAAAATTTCCAACACAGATCACTGCAAACCAATAAAAGCAACCAACACCTCTGTCCCCAGCCAGGTTTCTCTCTCCAGCAGGTCTGAATTGTTTCCCACCTTAATTTTCAGCTAAATAAAAAACTTCAGGGTTTAAATTCCCAGTCCTTTATGAAGCCATTGCTCTTGACCATGTGATCCCTGCAAAACCAGCTCGGGCAAAACTCCTGACATTGATCCTCGGGGATTCCCCTTCTCAATGTTCCTGCAGCAAATGGCTTTATTTCATCACTTCCCAATAAAACCTGAGCTCCGGGGCTCTCAGCTTTATGGCCAAAGGAAAATCTGGCAGCAGCCCAGGGCAACTCGTGACTGTTTAGGAGACTCCTGATGCCAGAACTCATGCCCAAGAAAAGGATGCAGAGGGTGGAAAAGCACCCTGAGGTCCCAGCTGCCAGAAATTCCCCAGTTTGGCTGTTTTCTCCTTGTTCACCACTGCCCTCAGAGCTCTGCTGGCCACAGGAAGCCTTTGGATGAACCTCCAAACCTCGAAAAAGTGGGATTTGGATGCACGATGAAACATCTAAATCTTGGTGTCTGCACCTCGAGGCACAGTGGGGTTTATCCACAGGGATTTCCTGCCATCCAAAACCCTCCGTGGGATGCACCTTCAGCCTCCAGCTGCCTTCCCACCCGGGTGCAGACACCCAAGAGGTTTGATGCCCTGCAGGTCACACTCATGTGGATGCCCTGGATGCCCCACAGTGTCTCAGAGAACACTAAACACCTGCACTGAGGCAGCTGATGTGAGATTTGGGATCTCCATGTGAGAGGAAATCTGTTTCATTGTGATCTGTGGGGGTCTGATCCCATCACCAAACACGTGGGCAATCCCTCCTGTGATCTTGGATTGCCTTTCTCCTGCTCATGTGTGGACCCCCAAGAGCCACATGGAATGGCCCAAATGTAAGGAAAAGCTCCCTGAATTTGCTGGATTCAGCAAAACCATGTTCTGGGAGGTTTCTGGCTCCCAGTGATGCCTAAAGAGGCCAGCCTAGAAACAGAGACTGGACAGGAGGAAGGGAATAAAGGTGGATATTTATTTGAAAGGCCTTCAGAGGCACACCCTGGGCAGGCCAAAGGCTGCACCCAAGATGGACCCCGAGTCACAAGTTTGATGCCTTAGGTTTTAACTTTTATATTTTTCAGATTCTGCATTCCCAGTGTGTAACTCTGCAGTGTCCTGCAGCCTGGGAGCTGCTGCTCTCTCATGCTGAGACAGACAGAACAAAGCCTCTCCAGGCTGCTCTCCAAGGACACCCAGCCCGGCCTAGGCCCAAAATGTGTAACCCAGCATCTTGAGAAGGGGGGCAAGCTGAGGGGAAATTCCATCATTAGCTAAAGTTTAATTGGTGAAATTGGGTTGAGATGCAAATGGACCAAAGCTATAAAAGTGTGAAGAACTCGTGACTCGGGGTCCATCTTGGGTGCAGCCTTTGGCCTGCCCAGGGTGTGCCTCTGAAGGCCTTTCCAATAAATATCCACCTTTATTCCCTTACTCCTGTCCTGTTTCTAGGTTGGCCTCTTTAGGCATCACTCCTGCAGCCAAGTCCCCACCACCCTCCTCTGCCCTGTTTTGGTTGTTCCTAAACCTCTGTGAGGAGCACGAGGGAAGCAATCTGCTCTCCTCTCACGTGGTGGCACTGGATGGAGAGGCAGAACCCATGCCCTGCCCAGCTTCCAGGGGGTTTAGCTGCAGTTTGCAAGGGCATTTTGGCCCCTGGCAATGTGTGTGGGCATGCAAAGCTCTCCTGGCCTGTAAATCATTGTCAGCGTTCGCACAGAGCAGGCCACAGTTCAGGGGCTGAGCAGTGAAGCATCCCCTGCCACCGTGCCCTGATTTACGAGCACTCACAGCCCTCCTGAGATCGTTCCTCACCCAGTTTCAGTGGCTCTGGGGAACACGGGGCATTTTCAGGTGGTTCCGTGGATGCAGGAGGTGCAGCTTTGTCGCACTGAGATGCCTCACACATGGAAAGTGATGGGTTCAGCAGGAAAGAACAGATAGAAAGGACACAAATCGCCTGCAGAGAGGCCTCTTGACCACTCAGTCGCTGCATGTGATGCCTTAGGTTTTCAGTTTTAAATGTTTCCAATGCTGCATTCCCAGTGTGTAACTCTGCAGTGTCCTGCAGCCTGGGAGCTGCTGCTCTCTCATGCTAAGACAGACAGAACAAAGCCTCTCCAGGCTGCTCTCCAAGGACACCCAGCCCGGCCTAGGCCCAAAATGTGTAACCCAGCATCTGGAGAAGGGGGGCAAGCTGAGGGGAAATTACATCATTAACTAAAGTTTAATTGGTGAAATTGGGTTGAGATGCAAATGGAGCAAAGCTATAAAAGTGTGAAGAACTCGTGACTCGGGGTCCATCTTGGGTGCAGCCTTTGGCCTGCCCAGGGTGTGCCTCTGAAGGCCTTTCAAATAAATATCCACCTTTATTCCCTTACTCCTGCCCAGTCTCTGTTTCTAGGCTGGCCTCTTTAGGCATCACAGGGCCACCTCTCAACCTTGTGATTGGTGTGGGTAAGACTTGGGCAAGGCACAGGACACACAGAGCGTGGGCTGGGGTCTCCTTTGGACGATCTGCTGAGAGACTTTGTGCTTCTTCAGCACAGTGGTGGTTGTTGATGTGAGCAGTGAGGATGGAAAACATGAAGATCATCACGATCACCTCGCACAAGCCCCTCTTAATCCCCTTCTTAACCTTTCTATCAGCCCAGGTCTTCTCTTTCCTCCACTCCCACATTCTTTCTGCATCCCACCTACAGGCCAAATGAGGGTCTCACGTCCCCAACCAGACACTTTCTGAGATCCCCACCAACCTGAATCGTCCAGCCACAGCTTCCTCCTGAGGGCAAGGGGAGGAACAGCTATCAACCTCTTCTCTCTGTGGCTGTGACAGGACCAAGGGAATGCTGGAGCTGTGTCAGGGGAGGTTTAGGTTGGATTTTAGGAAAAGGTTCTTTCCCCAGAGGGTGCTGGGCACTGCCCAGGCTCCCCAGGTCACAGCCCCAAGGCTTCCAGAGCTCCAGGGGCGTTTGGACAACACTCCCAGGGATGCACAGGGTAGGATTGTTGGAGTGTCTGCGCAGGGCCAGGAGCTGGACTGGATGATCCCTGTGGATCCCTTCCCACTCCAGATATTCCACGATTCCATCTTTCTCCAATTAACACCAACTGCAGTCCCAACCTGAGGGAGGGTTCTCCGAGGTTTAAGTGCGTGGACAAAGCCCAGCATCTCCGCTCTTTCCTCTGGGACCTCAAACCCCAGGTACCTAAGAACACATTTGGTACGAACACCTCAACTTGGGGGTCTTAATTTGTCTGCTGACTTTCATTCCTAACATTAGTTTTATTCATTTATGAAACAAAAAAACACTCCAGAAATTGTCGAAAACACCAACTCACACCTCAGCTGCAATTAGTAGAGGTGAGACCACGCTCCAGGTCCTAGTTAGGCCAGGACTAGGCAGGGTCCCCACACACCACGGTGGCGGCAGGAGGGGCTGCCGTGGGTGTCCCCAGCTCGGTGTGGTCACATGTGGAGGAAAGGCTGCAGCACTCGGATATCCCACGGGTGTCCCCAGCCCTGTGTGGTCCCATGAGGAGGAAAGGCCACAGCACTCGGGTTTCCCACAGGTGTCCCTGTCACTGTCGCTGCCAAGGAGGTAAAATTGACGAAGTCCATATACCCACGATTTTGTCCAAAGTAAGAGAGATTTAAAAGAGAATTGAACAACTTTTATATGTTAATAGGCGAAAGCGTGTTGAATGGCATAAAATGATTGGTCACTCGGACACCCACCCCTTGGGGTGATTGCTCCAGTTCTGAGACATCCGTTTCTGGATGTTTTTCTGCTTGAAACCACAACAGTCCTTGAGAAGTAGGTGCAGGTGCAGAGATTTAGAAAACCATAACATTGTTTTAAATTCTTCACATGAGAAAAAGGATTTTCACAGAGTACTGTGAGGGCTAAAGAAATTCCCATCCTGAGGCCTTTTTTCATACCCATAGTGTCCCCAGCTCTGTGTGGTCCCACGCGGAGGAGGAAAGGCCGCAGCACTCACGTTTCCCGTGGGGAGGATCCTGTGTGCCCTGGGTTCCTCCACTGGGGCACGTTCAGGAGCCAAAAAGGCGTGTGCAGCTCCCAGGAGCGTGTTCCTGCTGGCCTGGGCTGCTGGGCAGATAAAAGTAATTCCCATCTCGTTTAACCACTCGCTTTAAATCCTCCAAAGTATGCGCGAGGCGGCCAAGGCTCGTTGGCGCTTCCAGCACGGGCTGGACCTCGTCCATCCTTCCTTCAGGCCCTGTCTTGAAGCAAAGCCATGCTGAAAGTTTAAGGGCTCCTGCAAGTTGCAGCGAAGCCTGGGACTGGCAGGACAAGCTGGAAAAGGCTGGGATGAGTCTCCAGCAGAAGCTTTTATGATGAATGAAGGTTTACCTGCTGATGGTGGCCTTGCTACTGAAAGTCAGCGCTGGTAGTCCTGGCCTGAAGCAATAGGAGGTGCCTAAAATCTGGGAAGAGGGTTTTGGCCTTGGAAGAGGGTAAAGGACACGGGGGCTGATGGGAGAGAAGAACTGGGGTAACACAGCCTTCCCTATGGTGCAAAGTCGGGGTATTTTCTCCCTGATAGTCCCTTACTAAAGCACAGTGTGATTTTTGGGGTTGTCCTGTGCAGGAGCAGGATTTGGACTCGATGCTCCCTGTGGATCCCCGCCGGCTCAGGATGTTCTGTGACTCCAAGCGTGACTGGCAGCAGCCTTTAAAACTGCAGGACCAGCACTTACCTGTGCTGCTGGGTTGTGGCTGCGTGACTCAGCCTTGTCCTGGGCTCAAACTGCAGCTTGCTGGGCTTCCCTTTGATGTTTGGGGTTTTTCACTTTGGTTTGGGGGCTTGCTCTCCTTCCCACAGGACACGGGTAAGAACTCGGCAGTCCAAGCAATTAAATACACACACAGGATGGTCCCCGGCAGGCCAGAGCAAGTCCCAGCACTGCTCCCTTCCACTTGGCAACTGGATGATATTTAAGGATTATTAATCAGCAGGAAAGTTCCTGCTGGAAAAGGTCAAATACCTTTATTTTGCTTTTTACAAGTTGAGGTCTTAAGGCACACGGGATTAAAAGTGATGAAAAAGGAATAAAAGAAGGGGTCTTATTTGCCTCTGTAACAAATGTTTCTACATTTTCTCTGCTTTTCCCGATGTGAGGGAAAAAATTGGTTTTTTCTGCCTTTCTGATGGATTCTTTGCTGGTCCCAGATCCCCAGCCTGGGAATCCTGCAATTCCCTGGAGAGCATCTGACCTCCTCAAAGCACCATGGCTCACTAAATTATTAACAACTGGGTTTTCTCAAGGCACAGAGAAATCCTGCATCCCTACAAGCGGAACGTTCAGGAACAGAGATGATGGTCCTGATGGGTGTGGAGAAGGTTGGGAAAAATCCGTGCTGTTCTCCAGGCTGGAAAAGCCCTGCTGCTCCTCTGAGGAGCCAACACTGCCCTCAGGGAGATTTTCCCGGTTTTATTGGCAGAACTGGCAGGTTTTATCATGGAAAAGAAGCGGAGGAACAGGATTAGTTGGCAACTCGCTCCTGCCTGCCTGCTGGCCTTTCCCAAGACCTTTTCCACTGACCTTCCTCCTGACAGCTTTTCCTCAGCACATCCCGTGGAACCTTCATCCCAGAGACTCTGGAGCCACCTCGCTGTGTGCACTGGGAGAAGCTGCTCTGAGGGATCTCCAGCTGGAGGGTGTGGAAATGGCCCCATCTATTGGCCACAAACCTGACCCGGAGCACAGGGACCTCCGAATCACCTTAAAATCAAAATTGTTCATCTATGTCGGGTAAAACCCCTCAGTTTCCTACTTCTCCTATGAATTTCGTGGGCTTCTGGATGCTGGAATGGGCAGATGAACATCTCCAGTGCAGAGACGAACAGCAATTAAATAAAACAATCCTTGCCAAGCTGATTACACTTATTCCAGGTGCTTTCTCTCCTTGGGAAACAAAGCTTTGAGTTGAGGGGTGTGAAACGCTGCAGGAAGGAAAAAAAGTGGCTTTTCCATACATTTACAAGTGAGGAATCCACCCTGCCTGGTCTGCACTTACTGGGCAGGAAGAGCTGTGAATTCCAGGACCTGGGTGGGGATAAAGCTGCCCTGGTGCTCCTGAGAAGCCCCAGACCTGTGGGATCGCTGGGAGGGAGCAAGTTGGGGTATAAAGGGAAGGATTTGAAGGCAAGCTGAGGAGCTCAAGCAGCTGGGATGGATCGGGATGCACCTGCTCCACGGGCGGCTCCATGGAGAACCAGTGCCATCTTCTGGAAAAGGAGACCTGTCCCAGCACAGCTCCAGCCCCAGCCCGGGGATCTCTGGCTGGGCACTGCCCAACAGCAGGTTTTAGGGTCTTTTTGAGCAGGGAGCTTGATGCCTTAGGTTTTAGCTTTTATATGTTTCAAATCCTGCATTCCCAGTGTGTAACTCTGCAGTGTCCTGCAGCCTGGGAGCTGCTGCTCTCTCATGCTGAGACAGACAGAACAAAGCCTCTCCAGGCTGCTCTCCAAGGACACCCAGCCCGGCCTAGGCCCAAAATGTGTAACCCAGCATCTTGAGAAGGGGGGCAAGCTGAGGGGAAATTCCATCATTAGCTAAAGTTTAATTGGTGAAATTGGGTTGAGATGCAAGTGGACCAAAGCTATAAAAGTGTGAAGAACTTGTGACTCGGGGTCCATCTTGGGTGCAGCCTTTGGCCTGCCCAGGGTGTGCCTCTGAAGGCCTTTCCAATAAATACCCACCTTTATTCCCTNNNTTCTCAAGATGCTGGGTTACACATTTTGGGCCTAGGCCGGGCTGGGTGTCCTTGGAGAGCAGCCTGGAGAGGCTTTGTTCTGTCTGTCTCAGCATGAGAGAGCAGCAGCTCCCAGGCTGCAGGACACTGCAGAGTTACACACTGGGAATGCAGGATTTGAAACATATAAAAGCTAAAACCTAAGGCATCAAACTCATGACTCGTCATCCATCTTGGGTGCAGCCTTTGGCCTGCCCAGGGTGTGCCTCTGAAGGCCTTTCAAATAAATATCCACCTTTATTCCCTTACTCCTGTCCAGTCTCTGTTTCTAGGTTGGCCTCTTTAGGCATCAAGCTCTCCAGAGGATGCACGGGCATTGTGTAACCTCACACTCAGCTCTGTGTTGTGTTTTCCTAAGCTGTGTGCAGGTGCAGGATGAAATATCATCCCTGGAAGAGCTGGGAATTCACCCTTTTCCATGTCCTTGCAGTGTCAGCTGGTTGTACGATGTTCTGCCAGCTCAGTTTGGGGTTCTCAGAGGGCGATGGAGCCCAGTGACACCAACTCACTTCAACCCCCACCAAGAATGGTCCAGGACTAATTCCAGCCCCATTTTCCTAATCTACTGAGAGTGAGGCTAAAACATGAGATCACAAAAGTGGCTTAGGGCCATCCTGAAGGAGCTCAGCTCACGGGAAAATGAAGATGAATAGCTGGGAATCAGATCCCTGAAATTACCCTCCTTTGAGCAGTGAGTTCCTCCCAGGCGGCAGCCTTTAATTTAATCACTTTAATCACTTAATTTAATCAATATAATCAATTGATTATTGCTCTGATAACTGAAACTATTGCAGCTGTGTGGCTCAGCTCTAACTTGAGTCACAGGGACAACCAGAGCAGCTGAAACAGATAAAGATGGATAATTCTCTTCCCCAAATCACCCTCTCCATGGACAAGACAGTTTTCCTGGGAATATGGGCAGGTAGTTGGAGCCCCCAGAGACAGGAGCTGTTCAGGTCTTATTTTCCCCCTGTACTCAGCCCTGGTG
>VWZT01009981.1:4849-16846 GCA_013397055.1 Pachycephala philippinensis
TTACATGGACTAGGTCACATGTGGGCCCTGAGCTGAGCATCATGGCATGGCACAATGGATGTCCTTCAGTTAGATCCTTTGACTCATTGTGGGGTTGGGGACTGAACCCATTTGCACTAAAAGGGGACAGGTTCTTCTGAGCTGTGTCTTGAGGAAAGGTGAACAGAAAACATTCTGTAAACCATTTGGAAAATTCATGAAAGATTCTCCAATAGGATGCTGGGAAAGGCTGTAAATTCCTGTTTTGCTTGAGCCACTGGGGACTCTGGTCATTCTCGCTTTAGCTGCAGGGTCTCTTTACATTATTGTGGGTCTTATTGGAGAGACTTACAATTTCCATTGGCTTGAAAAGCTTCCCAAAGCTTCCAGTTATGACTTCCTTACCAAGGCTTTCACTCACCCAGATATTTTCATGTACCTGAACTAAAGCGTTTGGGTAGTGTTCTCAGAATCAATGGAAGTAGTTATGTGCTTAAAAGTAGGCATCCACGAAGTTGGATCTCATCCTATGACCCTTTAATTCTTGAGAAGTACTGAAAAGACTCTGATTTATTAAGCTGATCCTACATGGTTGTCTTGGGATGATTTTATGACAATACTGTATTTCCTTGTCATCTGCTTTATGCCCAGAAATGGGTCCCACAGCTTTAAGCTGGGTCCAGGAGAGGGGGAGAGAAGCCAGGCGAATTCTTCAGTGTGGTTTGCGTTCAAGGACTCACACACGCTGCCCCACATTCTCACCGCTGCAGAGCCAAGGGAGCCCCTTCCTGCTTTTAGGTGCTTTTAGGTTCCACCTAGCCTGTTAGCTGAGGCAAGAAACGTTCCCAGTACTGCATACGGAAAGCCTCCAGAACTTCTTCTCCTGGAACTGCTTGGCCTGGCTGTGATCCGAGAACCAAACCATCGGACCCCGTGGAGCAGCGGGGAGGCTGCGGGGACACCGCATCCCGGCCTTGGGCCTCGGGAGGGGCCGAGCCAGCTACAGAGGGAACTCTAAATCCACCAGCTTTCTCTGCATCCAGGAGGTTTAATATCTAACATTACTCTTTTTTTTTTTTTCTTTGCCCTGCTGGCACTCTGCTTGTTTTTTTCAGTGTCATCCAAGAAATTCCTTTTGTATTGATGGGGGAGGGAGTGCTAAAGCCTGCCTTCTTACAAGGAGACGTTCATTGCAGGACATTTCCTCCTAAACTTGTCTCAAACCGAGACACTGGTGTTACTTGATTTGCAGTGTTCAGTGAGCTTTGATTGTTATTTACCTCACACTAGTATTCAATCACTTGGATGTTTCACTTTAACTTCATTTATGACTAAAAAAATAAAGCCATGGTCTAGATGGTATGAGGATTTCATTGTCCATAAATAGCTTTTCAGTCAGGTGTCACATCTATTTCTGAGGCTTTAATTCTTGGTGAGGTAAAATCTCCGCACTGCAGGTCATCTCATGTGCTGGAGTGTACCACACTGATGTTGATTTGCCTGCTTGGAAGTTTGTTAGTCTTACAGCTTTTATTTCCTGAATCTGGGGAACAGTTTTTCCCCTTCCACTTGTGTTTAGTTTTATGAGAAAGGGGTGCCTTTTTGACTCGTCCTGACTTTCTCCCTTTTTCTTTTTATCCTTATTGCAGAAGGTGGCCACAATTCCTCCATTTCGTGCAAATTAGAGGTAGTGCTAGGGTCTCTGGCAAGTTCCCAATACAGGTCTCAGATGACTTAAATGCTTCCCATGGGTACATTGACACATTATTGAGCAATTACATTCTCTTGTGGCAGTCATCTGTGGAATAAGTAAACTGCCTCTGTGAGCCCCATGGTGATATCATGCGCCATAAATGCATGCTTGGCCTCCATTGTGTCAACAATCCCTCACGTTCTCAAAGGCACAAATGCGAGTATAATTCTCAAACTACACTGACTAATAAACGGGTTCGTTTTATTACTTGTTTCTACCTTGAAGGGCAAGATTAAATTTAATTTATAAAGCTACCATAAAAGAAGAAGGCATATGGGTAAGCATAAAGTGATTATTTGTTTATTCACTGTAAATATATTAATTTCGGGTTTGGAGAGTGAAAAGGGATGCCAGCAGAAGCGAGTGACTTACATTTAGAACTTTTTTTTCTTCTGGCTAGGGAAAGGCTGGTCATGAAGATAATTTTCTCATCAATAACTTTGGCAAGACTATGACATACAGTACTGATCATTCCCAGATCTGCTTGCATAAGGAGAATATTTATGCAACAAGATGTTAAGTAATGATCTCCTGAAAATTAGAAGATCTTTGATTACACTGTGTAGTGTAAAGTTAATGGTGTAATGCGTCTTTCTTTTTTCTTTTCCTCCCTTCAAAAAACTTGTGTCTAAATGTTTCGTGAACCTTTGAAAACTCCCAAGGACAGGGTGTAACTAAAAAGGTGACATAACTTTTTGTGTACTTTTTAACAGCATAATCATTAATGAGATAGCCTGTGCTTTGGTGCTTTCTTCAGCCTTTGTATGTCATTCAGTGATGTGTGGTTGAGGGTGATCACTCTCAGCCCAGCACATGGGGAGTTTGGGGTCCCAGCACACACAGCCGGGGCACGTCCAGCTCTCACCCACCAGCACCCCTGAGTCCTTTGCCAAGGGCTGCTCTGGATGACACTGTCCTGAGATACATTTTATGGCCACTGGATATGTTGGGGCCTCTGAAAGAGAGAAGTCCAACACTCCTGTCTGAATCACCCTGAAGGTGGATGTGGCAGCGCAGGGTGTCCTACACATGAGGCCAGTTAGGTTGTTTCCCATGGATCTTTGTTGTGGCTGGGGACAGAGCACAGATCCCAGTGTGCTTTTCAGGGTTGTACAGTATTATTCAGTCTGGGTGAATGACTACCCTCTGCTTTGTCATCAGAGAATATTTATGACCGTCGAAGGAAGGCTGAGTTCCTGGAGACGGGATAACGCATGGCTTTCTGCTGCCAGACAGAGAGTTCCTTTCCGTGGTCACACCAATGTTTTTTCATACTCCCACGGACACCACAACTTTTTTGGATAAGGAAGAAGATGATGGAACACAGATGAGGGAAAGAAATGGCCTCAGAGAACTTGGATACGTGGGGGTATTTTTACCCTTTGGGGTTTTTTCTTCCTGAATTTCAATGAGTGACTTATTGGAAACTTCTTTGGGTTTGAAGTGTTTTTTTCTTGTTCCACATGCACAAAACTGTTTTGGGTTGTTTTGTTTGTCTTTGTTTATAATGCAGCTGAGATAGGGTGACTTGTTATTTTTAAAATAGAAAACTGATGCCTTCTGAGGGAATGGGGGGAAGAGATGAGGACTTTACTAGCTGGAAACATGGGTCATACCAAGGACAACTTGTTACTGTGAAGGTTATGCTGGATATGGGGGGGAGGATTTGGTGAAAGCTGGTATGGAGGCAAGAGTAGTGCAGCTTCTCCTTGGGTGCCAAATCCACAGATGGTTCTCCAAAAGCCAGATCCCAAGGGTCCCTGCACCACAGCCACATATCTCTTTTTTTATTCACTGTTTTTTCCCCTCTTTCTTTTAAGGCAAATTCCAGATTAAACTTTTCCAACCCGTGGCATTAGAAACTATCAGGCACTGAATGCCAAGCAGATGCCTTCTATTTCACTCACTGACATCCTGCTATCCCCTATCACTCCATGAAAATAAACCTAAAAGAAAAAAATATCCTGTCTTATTGGTGAGGTAAATGAATGAGATTACAGATCCAGTTTTTGAGTTGCTAAGATGCAGAACCCTCACAGAAAATGCTCAGCACCTTGTCTCTTCTTGTTTTGATCGTTGCTGAAGCCTACAAGGCACTGGGATTTTAGGAGCATCTTCTGGAGCCTGTTACATGCTGGAGGCTGCCCAGCACACCCTAAAGTAACATAACAGCAGGTTTTCAGAGAAAGAAATTGTCAGTGAGTTGTCCAATGTGCTGCGGAACAGGATAACAGAGTGTCTTCCAGGGATTACCAATCAAATGAGCAGTGTGAGTCTCCATGCAAGGCCTATTTGTCTCTACTTAATGCCTGTTGGGAAAAGCACAGTGCTGTTTTCCATGTTGTGCGATTAAATTAATGAATAGTATAAGGTATTCTACTTTTTCAAAACCATCACCCTTGGGATAACTTAGTAGTTTGAAAGGGATATTTCCTTGGCATTTCTATGTCTATGTTAAAAATAATATGCATATGCTAATATTGGCAAGCAATCACTGTAGGGTAAGTCTCTTTGATGGTAATCCTCTTTCCCTTCTCTGCTGTCACTGCCATTCCACAGCTTCCAGAGTTTTCTATGGGAACTATTCCAGCTGGAGACAGGGATTAGAAATTAATGAAGTAAATTCTGTTGTTTTGAGATTTCTGAATAACGTGTTTGAACTGGTGCTGATGGGGTTCAAACACAAATTTGCACAGGCTTTGCTGGCTCCTGCAGGTGGACTGAGAGGGAGAAGGTGGCATTGGTTTTACATATCCATTATCACCTAATTTTGATTTTGTTGCTCTGAAATAGTTGAGATTTCATATATTTTGGGAAGTTTAGCAAAAGTACACTTCATGCACTTCAAGCATCAGCAGATGCTGAGAGCGCCAGGAAATAATGTTGGACAGGGCACTGTTACAGTCATTCTTTCTACCACTTCCTCTCAAACTGATAGAAACAGATGCATGTTTTTATGTCCTTTCCCTTGGGAAAGGGAGAACTCTGAGCTCAAGTGATCAATATGTGGCTTTTCCGTGGTTACTTGGGATACTTCATCCCTGAAATCTTTTTTAATCACAAGTTATCTGGCATCCTTTGACAGGATCCAGCTTTTTGTTTTTCATCTACTGTAAGTTATGGAATCTGGGTAATAGGGACAAATCCGGATGATCTGGTTTATGCAACAATAAACACGGGTATGTGTGTTTGTGAAAACTAAGGAGTTTTAAAAAGGGAAAAAATCACTGTTTTTAAAATAGTGATTAATTTTAGATTTTAAATGTACTGTAAACTTCCATATTCATTTACTGCTCCTTGCAAACATTTTTCATGTTTTATTTTTTTTCCTTTATCATTTTTAGCAGATTTATGGAAGCTGGATTTGATGGCTTCTGGCACACCATTTCTCCTCACTTAGGAAGACCCTGAGTGAGGCAGTCCCATGTGAATATGAAGTGCAGTGGCTGTTTTGTGGTGATCAGTGCCAAGACACACTGGTGTGCAATTCCTGGATTGTATTTCTGATTGTATTGCAGTTCTGGACATATCACATCTGGGAGGTTTTTGGGGGCACACGTCTGGTGTTTATTTCCCACTAACACGCAGTAACATGAGTGGTTAACAGCCGCTTGTATTTTTCTGAATCCCTCCCATACAGTCTTTCAGTTTCCATGTTCTCAGTTATCCCAAATAAAAGGTGAAGGCTTTGGGGTTATCTTTGCTGGAACTGAAGCTCTGCAAAAATCTACTTGCGAAGGTCCCTCCAAGAGCCGTGGCAGCTCGTTCCTGCAGCTGGAGCTGCTGGGCACCAGGTGAGCATGGGGCTCCCAGACTGGATAGGAAAGGGGTTGCTGAGCCACAGCTTCCTTCTAGAAACTGATGGGCAGGTGAGACTTAGCACACCATGCTGCCAGATTTGCAGGTTTGGCAAATAGATTGTGAGGCAGATCATTCAGGAGGCTGTGAGGAGGTGGGGGGTCTGTGGGGTTGTGTTCATAGGACGGGAGAGAGATGGGATGTCAGTGCTATGTGTCTGGGAGCTGTGCTGGGAGATGTTCGTGGACCTTCCCCCAGCTTTAAGGGGGGTTAGGACTTGTGAGGCCAAACATGGGGGTTGTTGGAGCTGAGAGCTGGTGTTTTCTAATGGTATTGAGAGCAATTACAACAAAGCCAGGTGAAGGCAAACACTATGTACAGGTACAAAATAATAACTCTAGTCAGAAGGCACAATAGCCCTGTGGTGCACACTATGGAGAGGAATTGGGAGTTCTTGGGTCAGTTTTTGACTTTGCCACAGACTCCCTGTGTTACTTTCAGGCAGTCACTTAATCTCTGCATCCACCATCTGTGAAGCAGCCAGGCTTGGAACAGTTTGTGTCTCTGGAAGCATGTATCTAATTCATCTGTTATTATAAAAGTTAAATATTAAAGAACTGTTGTGTTATCATAGGATAAAACCATGCCACACCATTTTCACTGTGAACTTTGTTCTTTTGCTATTACATTGTTTTTCAGGAAAAACCATGTTTTCACCGTGTAAAAGTAAGTTAGGCAAAAAATGTGTGCTGTGCAAGCTAGACTTGTAGATTTGATGTCTTACACTAAAATAAGAGACACATGTTGAATGCCACTAGGAAGACTTCAGGGCTGATTGTTCAGCAGAAGCACAAGTCTGGGCATTGAAAGTAAACAAACAATATAAGACTTTGTAGAGATCAGCCTTCCAAAGCTGTTTGGAAAGTTCCATAGCTTGTGTCTAACTGTAGGCACTCCTCATCCCCTTGGTGACAGGCATGCTGCTCTGAATTCATTGTTCAAACTTCCATTAATATTCTGAATCAGAGAAGGAAGTAACTTAGATAAGATCAATTTTCAAACATTTTTCTTGAGTAAGGAACTAAAGAGCAATCCTGAAAAATACCTACTGGAATGGAAAAATTCTAATCTTTGGGAAAACAAAGGAACTGAACTGTGGGATGAAAAATGTCAATATATTTGGAGGACAGGTGAGTTTACCAAACTTGACTCCTTTGCAACCTTCAAGTCTGCCTTTGAAAGTGCATGGTCAGTTTATGAGGAGGTGCTTTCAGTTTTAGGAAGGACTGGTAGATGTCAAAACGATTTACGTTCTTCACATGATGGAACATGGAAGCAATTGGCAATTTGTCGATGTGAGGGAGAGGATGAATGGAGACTTTTGAGAAGTTCAGTTTGGGCTTAATTGTATTTTTCAGGATTCATTGATACTATGGGAGGTGGTAATTACCCAGTTGAAATCTGGTACCCAGTGGTGTACCTCCCTAGTAGACACCTACAGCACTGTCCCATACACCCAAACTGGCAGGGATTTGGGCAACGTGGGGCCATCCACGTGCTGTTCAAAACCAGCAGTTCCCCCAGTCCCACCCTGCAGTGTCTTTGTTCTAGCTGATGAGAAATTTTACAACACAAAGGCAGCTTCTGAGGGATGAAACCCTGAGAGCCGCATCTTTTCTCACCCCTCCAGCCCTAAGCAGTGTAATAATGACCCATGGGTTTTTACAGAATTTCAAATATTTCACCTGTGTTGTGTCTACATTGTCACATGCACTGGTGTGTCATCCCTGAAACATTTCTACTGCCCTGTTAAGTATCTTGTCTCAGCTATCTGAATTTGCCCTCCAGAATTTTTTTGGGATGAAATATTCATTAGAAAAAGGAATCACCGTTTTTTTTTTCTACTGAGTATTTAAAATGATCCACAGACTATTTCAGACTGGTTGTGAACAACTACAGAACAATGTTTTCAGCAACTTTTGCTCCGAGATCTGTAAGGTAGGGCAATTTCCAGAAGCTCCCAAAAGCATGCTGGGAGCCTCTGAATCAGGGAGGTATTCAGTTGGAAAACCTTTCACCTTTAGTGGAAAAAAAATCACCCATAGTCTTTGGATGGCCTTTTGTAACGCAGCGACTGTTACAAACCTCAAAACCAGAGAGCTCCTCCAGCTTCTGACAGAGCTGCACCTCTGCCTGGTTGTGCTCTTGGATGGTTTGGCACAGCATTTGCAAAGCAGAGCCTTGCTCTGAGGCATGTCCATATCCCTGCCTCGGCTGCTGGGAGAGATGGGACTGGTGTTGTCTTGAACCCGATGCCTTACATTTTAGCTTTTATATTTTTCAAATTCTGTATCCCTAGTGTGTAACTCTGCAGTGTCCTGTAGCCTGTGAGCTGCTGCTCTCTCATGCTGAGACAGACAGAACAAAGCCTCTCCAGGCTGCTCTCCAAGGACACCCAGCCCCTCCTAGGCCCAAAATGTGTAAACCAGCATCCTGAGAAGGGGGGAAAGCTGAGGGAAATTACATCATTAGCTAAAGTTTAATTGGTGAAATTGGGTTGAGATGCAAATGGACCAAAGCTATAAAAGTGTGAAGAACTCGTGACTCGGGGTCCATCTTGGGTGCAGCCTTTGGCCTGCCCAGGGTGTGCCTCTGAAGGCCTTTCAAATAAATATCCACCTTTATTCCCTTACTCCTGTCCGGTCTCTGCTCCTAGGCTGGCCTCTTTAGGCATCAAACCTACCCTGAATTAGTCATGTTCCTTACTGCAGTAGCATCTTCAACAACATCTGCTGTGTGCCTTCTGCTGGCAGAGTTCGTATTTTGTGTTACTGGGGTTAAATCAGCAGATCTGGCTATGGTTTCTATCATTCTGTGTAAACTCGAGTCTTTGGAGTCTAAAATGCTTGGGATGTCCTTTCTTTCAGTGAAATTGTCAGGAAGAAAACACTGTTAAAAAGGAGGCATAATTTAAGGCTTCAGCTAAGGTCTGCTGCACTGCAGGTTTTCGCGTGGAGTTGCAAAGCCGTAGACTTTCAGCCACGCAGAGCACTGCAACAAGTTAGACAAGGGGCACTGAGGCCTCTCCTGCAGGAATCCCATTGCCAGGAGAAGCTTGATTTGTGCAGGAACCTCACAAAGAAGTAGCAAAGTCACTGCTTGTAAGGGCCTGCTAGACTTTATATGGTAGTAGTGTAATAGGCTTTGGAAATACGTATTATAATAGATCACGTGTGATCTAGTAGGTCCTTTCTACCTGTTTTCCCTTACACACGTGCTGAACCTTAAATACCACATGACACCTAATCCACGCCATCAGGCAGAAGGCTTAATTTTAAATTACTCATTTGAAGATCAAACAATTTTTGTGCCTGATAGTGTCTCTGACAGTGAAAGGACACATAATAATTTGATTAAAAAGCTAAAGCAAAGCACTAATAGTACATGATATCTCACCAAACCCACAGTCATCTCCTCTGCAGCTGTCAGATTTGCCAGAAAAATAAAAAGCCATAGAATAATGGATTGAACATGCTTTCCAGCCTGAAAGCTTTAGGTAATACATTACCAAAATATGACTCCTAATCGGAATATTGTGAGGAGTGTCATCATTTAGAAACCTAACCAGCAAGCATTGGATTAATCTATTTTTGTTGTTATCATTTCAGGCTGGCAGTACTTCTCTCCAGATGTACCATTTGGCACATTAAGCAATTCTTTTCTTAGAAGGGGAACCTATGGTTTTGCCATGTAATGCAAAACACCAATGGAATCACTACATAAGCAAAATGCCAGTAATGGTACAGTGGTCCAGCCACAAACATTGGTATGTTAATTTTGTTTTATTTTTCCTAGTGTGTCATCTGTAGTACTGTATTTTGTATCAGGACTATGGCTGGACTGTTTAGTATCAGATTTTAAAGTATGTTTTCAGCAAGAGATTTAAGCTAGGAAACTAATGGTTGGGGTTTTTTTTCTACTTAATATGGATGTAACTATAATTTTAGCTTGATTTTTGAGACCAGGCCAAATCTTCCCCTCAATTATAGTTGTTCTATCATTCAGCTGTATGCATCCACTTTTGATAATGGTACCCAAATACATTGGAAAGCAAGTAGTTTACACTAAGGCTGTGGCTTATATATGCCATTGCTTCCTAAGACTAACTAGGCCTTCAAAAGAATTTTCAATTCATTTGTAAGAAGATTAGTTTAATTCTAGCACATGCAGTTTCTTTGTGGAGAGCAGTGCCTGGCCTTTCCATCTTCTGCACTGTCTTAGTTTTCCAATGGCTCATCCCCCGTCCTTGCAAAGACAACAGCAGTAGCTCTTATGTGGCATCTGCTGTATTCCTGCTTATTTCTGAATTTGTTCCATGCTATTGATGTTGTATGGAAAGGAACAAAGTCGCAAAAAGAATTTGTTTTCAGTTCCTCTGTTTTTCTGGCAGCAGAAAAAGTGAGGAGGGACTACATATTGAGGGCTTTTATCTATCATCCCTTTGGTTTTGCATGCAGAAGCAGAATACGAGGATGGGCGTTTTCCTACAATTTCTTCTGCCGGCCTTGTTGAGATGGCCCTGAGTGTCATTCATATGCACTGCAAGGCAGCCCTTTGCTCAGGTGTGCTCCAGTGTAAAGAGCAGGGGAAAGGTGGGGGAAAGGGTAAGGCAAGAGAGGCACCCAGGGATGGTGGTTTGCATAGGTCCATGGAGACATCAGCAGGAATATGATCTTCTTTTTCTCTATCTCCCCATAATACTTGGGATTGCTAGAAGCTGAGAAGGAACATCTCAAGGAGAATTGTTTTATTCTTTCTGTGTTTCTCACACACATCTACCCAGGCATCAGCTATTGGATACCATTAGAGGCAAGATATTGTGTTAGCCAGTTGTTTTGCCTGACCTGCAGGCACTTAGAAAGTACTTTCCTAAGCTGGGATCTTATGTTAGGGAATCACTGAGTATGTTCCCTTTTCCTACCACTATTGCCCCACTGTAATACTCCTGATGCTGTGAGCTTTGTTTCTAGTTTGTAAGGGAATTGTGGCCTTACTTTCTCATCAAGTAGCCATGAAATATGACAGGCAAGAGGCTGGATTCCAATGAGTGGATGCATGCCCTGCACTCCTTGGGGCAATCCTGCTTCTTGCCACATTAGACCTGTCACAAAGTCACAGACTGAGTAAGGCTGGAAGGCACCACAGTGGCTCATCTGGTCCCACCTCCCTGCTCCAGCAGGGCCATGCCAGAGCACACGGCACAGGATTGTGTCTGGATGGTTCTGGAATATCCCCAGTGAGGAGACTCCCCACCCTCTCTGGACAATCTGTTCAGGGCTTGGGCACTGCACAGGACAGAAATTCTGCCTCCTGTCCAGGTGGAACTTCCTGGGATCAGCCCCTGCCCGTTCCTCTGGTGCCATTGCTGGGCCCCCAGAGCGGAGCCTGGGCCCTGCTCGGAGCCCTCCCTGCACACAGGGACACACAGGGACACACAGGGACACACAGGGACACACAGGGCTGGGGGCCCCTCTCAGCTGGGGCTCCTCTCCAGGCTGGACAGCCCCAGCTCCCTCAGCCTTTCCTCATCAGGGAGATGTTCCGGTTGCCTCATCTCCTCTGTTACCTTCCGCTGGACCTGCTCCAGGAACTCCAGGTCTTTCCTGTCCTGAGGAGCCCTGAACTGTCCTGCATGTGCATGAGATAATAAGTTCCCCAGCTGCTTCTTGTAGGGACCTGAGGACTGGTCGTTGGGAAGCTTACTCCAGATGATCATTTAGAGACTCAGGATGGTAAGAAGGGATTTTTCACCTTGCACAAATGGTAACAACATTGTTGTAATTTCCTTGTCTTGCAGGTGAAGGACAGCAAAGGAACGAGGACATTCCTCATGTCCCTCTGCCACCATCCACTGACTCTTTATGTGTATTACAGAGTTTCTTCCCATCAACAGGCCTGCCCTTTCCCCTGTCTGAAGCTTCCTATGGGACGAGCAGCAAGACAAGTGCCTTCCTCTTAGACTTGTGGCCAAGGGAAAAAAGGAGACTGGCCAGGCAAATCGCACGTGTTTCCTTGGCAAGGCTGGTCTTTGCACCAGAGAAAGGTTGTCAGCTTGGGGAGAGAGCTGTGACATACTGCCCTGCCTGACTGCCCAGCCTGACCCCTGGCTTGGGTTCCCTGAGATTTTTCTGTTTGTTACGACAAATATCCTGTAATTCAAGCTTTGTGTAAGTGGGGTCATACGCTGCTCAGTACAGTTTCAGTAGATAGCAGGTTTCTTTCTAGTTAATATGACAGGTGTTTAGTTTTTTTCCTGCCATTCACCAGAAATCTCACCTTTCTTCCTCTCATGTTAAATAAGTCAGTTCTGGCTTTTGCCTGTCCATGCAGTCAGAAAATGACAATTTCTGATTACTCTCCCCCTGCCTAAAAAGCAATGGAAAAGCAACAGTAAAAAAAAAAAAAAA
>VWZT01009981.1:16870-45093 GCA_013397055.1 Pachycephala philippinensis
AAAGAGTGATTTCTCTCCAAATTTCTGATTCAATTGGATTGTGGTGGCCTTTCCAGTTTGATTAACTCTGTAATTAATAATGATCAGGTGAGGCAGGACAGTTATTTTTCTTTGGGTTTTTTTCTCTCCCATGAATGCTGGGAAAGAATGCAAGGAAGGCACTTAGTTGTGAGAACACTTTCCCTCTCCTGTTGGCACAATTCCTAAAATATAGCCATGTTTTAAACCCCTGTGAAGAGCAAAATTTCATTATTTCTTCTCCAGAGGATTTCTGCAAAGAAGCTAATCCTTGGTCCTGCTCAGCCACAGGAGGGAAAAGGACAGTGTTAATGTCGTGCCCTGTTTTGCCTTTTCTATTTTTTTTTTCTTTTATTTCTCTTTGAAGCAAACGATCCAGGGCAAAACGGGGTTGTAAATGTTTGCAACTACCCTTGGAGGTGATGTGAGCTCAGCCATGCTGGTACAGCATTGAGGGGAAAAGGGATGCATATTCCAGGTAAAATACTTTTTAAAAAGTTACTAGCTAAATGTTTCGAAGTGTATTCAGTCTTTTCCCACTCCTATTTGTGTTGCAAGAAGTGATCCCCTGCTAGCTGTGGGGTGCCTGGGGTAGGGGGATTGATGTAGACTGTGAGATTACCACGGGACATTTTCTTCTTTAAGGCAAATATGTTAAATACAGTTAAAGTTTGTATTGATGTGTGAATGTAACTTGCAGCACTGGCACTGCTTTACTCACCAGTATGTTATGATTAGGAGTCCATGAAAGAAATGTGGATTAGGCAATCAACCTGTGGAAGACTTTTCCCTGTGGCACACCATCTACTCTTCATTTTTGTTGTATTTTCATAATAACTGAACTCAACATATTCTCGGTGCCAAAGTTCATTCCATTTCTTAGTACTTTTCAGTTAGAGGTGGCTTTTCACACCTGGCTGTCATCCAAGTTGCATGTTGAAGGCATTTTTGAGGAAACTTGAAGTTTTAGAGTGTTAATAAAGTGCTGCCTGCTAAAATAAAGTCAGATTGGTTCAACATTAATGTAAAAGAGTAGGTAAATAGTAAATACTGAGATGTCAAAACAAATACAGATAATTTAAAAATATCACCCTGTGCTCAAAGTATGTTGGTGACATTTCATGAGCTATTTTATTATTTTTCATTTTAAAATGATGCACTGCCATATGCTGAGTATGTCAAGCTTCCCTTCTACTGCTGCTGTTCATGTGTTAGAGGATTCTTCTATAGTTATACAAAATCACGTTATGTTCTTTTCCTTCAAAATCTTCCTTGAACCTGCACCTCAAGGATGCCTGCAAATACAGTTTTGTCTACAGTTTGTTGCAGGTACTTTTACAAGGCTGTTCTTTGTCCTTGCGTCCCTTTTTGTCTTTTGACAGTCTGCCTGAATCTGTACCTTCTCTCTTGACCTCTTTGTTTGGGAGTTCTCTGAGGTAAGAACCAAATTTACTTTCTAGGTGCATGCACCACCTAGATCCTTGCCCGTAATAATGCTCACTCTCTAGACATCCAACAGCATATGTTTTTTCCTAAGAAGAGTGAGTCCTTTCCTTAAGAGAGGAGTTAGGCTGGTCTTTTATGAGATTGGTCTTTTATGAGATTAGTCTTTTAGCTTAGTTATTGACTTGGTATGTTATTAGAGCTTTGGCATCAAACCAGTGCTCCTTTTACATGAGTTTTCACCTAGAAGGGGTGTTGAGCTCACTGGTAGGACACACCTGCAGGCTCTCCCCTTTGTCTCACATCTGTCCACATGCCTTTGTCCAAAAACATCGAGGCCGTTGCACGACGTGCAAAATGGGGTTGTTGGGGGCTTGTTCTCCTGAGTTCTGTGGCATTATGATAGGCCATGCTGTGGAGATTGAGAGGAGAATGATTCTGGTGATGATTCCTGACCCACTGAGATCCAGTGGGTACATTTTCATTTGATTTCATTGAGTCACTGACAAGTATTATGCTGGTATGTTGTTGCTTTCCAGGAAACAGGAGGAAGGAGAAGAGAAAGACTGGGAGAAGTGGTTCGACTCAAGGGTAATAAGGGTTTTTTCCAACCTAAATGGTTCTCTTTAGTGAAACCTTGAAAGGCTTTTCATGTATTAGCGAAGAAACTGGGTTCCAAAAGCACCAAGACAACCTTTACCACTTTTTTCAAGATGTCTTGAAGCACATGTAAAATTCAACTTCATATCAGTTTTAATATGCTTTTATACTACTAGACTTAAGTCAAAAGCAGCTTTTGGGTGAAGTTGGATTTGATGTAAAGAATATGATTATGTCATCAGATAGGAAAGTGCTGCTTAACCCCAGAATATATTTAAAATATTTTTCTGAGTACATTTTTTGCTAATTATGCTGTATAAATTTAAGAGTGGAAACTTGGTTTCTCCATCATCATGGCTTGAATGTCTAATATTCTGTACTGAGCTTTGGACTATAGCTGAAGTGCAGCTCTCCCTGGAAATCTGTTTTTAATCTAACTCCATTTTCTAGTTAAACATTTCAAATGAAATATACTGAGCAAGAAAAAGAGGAGTACTTTGTTTGGGGTGTTCTATAGGCAGAGGATTGCCTAAGGACTTCCTTATTGACTGTACCTTATCTTGCTGTTTATCCAGTAACAGATTGGGTTGGAGTGTAGGTACCTCAGGCTCTGTTTAATTTTCTTTTTCTTTTTTTTTTCATCTCCAGCTACATGGATTAGAGCTATAAAGATGTTGGTATAAGTCACAAGAGTTTTGGAGACCGGAAATACTTGATTTCAGTAGTTGAATTTAAAGTTATCTGAAGGTAAATATCTCTTATCTAGATGGTGTGTAAATTGTGTATTCATCTGATTTCCTTTCCCTACTGGATATCATTTTCTTTTGGTGAGTGGTTCATTTGGCTTCCTAAGCAGAACTAGACAAACTCCTAAATCACTTCATGCTTTCAGTGAGCTGTGTCACCTTTCTTTTTTGTTTTCTTTAATCATTCTTTTCATGCTTCCGGAACAATCGAGCTGAAGTATTTTGAAAATTTTCCTATCATCTTCTGTGTGCCTGTCTCAAACTTCATACCTTAAAATTCGGTGTGTTTGATATTCAGCTGCCGTCTCTCTAATATTGTACGCATGGGGGGTTGGGATTTCTAACATGACTGCAAACATTACCTTTCCAATGATACCTTGTGTTGGATTAAAAGGTGCAAACACTGGAATTGTGAATACTGGAGTTATGTGCCCTTACCAGTCTGGGGACCTGTAACCTACTTCTGGAAATTCTTATTCACGTTTCCCAAAGATAATACCTTGCAGGAATTCTCTGATAAATGTCTATTGTGTGTTGCTAAATCGTTTGTGTAGAGCCCAAAGCTGACTAAATTCCAATGATAGTCCCAGTTTTCAAAAAAGGATGTGTGTGATGGATACTATACTTGGATGGGCTTTTTTGCAAGTACCATATATGGGTATTTGTTCTAATACCAAATAATTATAGCAATAAGTATCATTAATATATTAGTTAATTCAATGCTTTGTAGAGGACATTTCTACCCTGAGAAGTCATTCTGAAAAAATTTCACCTTTCCTCCATACCGTTATCACTCCATAACACACCATTATCAGCAAATACCTGATAATATAGCCCTGTATGCTTGCTGTTGTGAAATCAATTAATATTTATACTTTCATTGCTGCAAACATTGCCAGAGTGTGTGGCTGTCTCAGTTTTCGAATGTGTCTTGGCATTTTTAACTATTTTGCTACTGTGGTTGCAAATCCTGCCTTTAACTCAGCATTGTTCTAGCTTATTGGAAACAGGGAATTGTCCACATTGAGATGAAGGCAGGATTTGGCTCCTGGAATTTCTGTTCCCAGTGGTGCCATGTAGGCAAAATGAAAACCAGCTTGACTCCAGTCAGTGTCCAGGTGAACTTTTCTCAGCTTGGCAAAACATAAGTACCGTGTTGTGCAACAAATTGGTATGAGGAAGGATTGATGCACTAATGTCTCTAGGTTGACTGTATACTTCATGGTCATAAAATTAAAAATGTTTTTTTAAAAAAGAATATTCTCCCAGAAGCACTAACTGGATCTTCTTACAATCCCTACCTGGTCTCTGCATGTGCAAACCTGATGGTTCTGCATTTATCCCAGCAAGTCCTGCATGGAGACACTTGTTTTCATCACAATTCTTGATGTCCTTCCAGAGCTATTAAATTAAGAGGCTGGCGTGCCCTCCTTTGAATACCCAAATGAGAGATGGAGGAAGGAGGTGGAAGTTTGGTACCATCCATGCATCTCAAATAATTTAAAAGCAAATTTGGAGGGATTATAGCAGCAAAGATTGTAGGTGCAGTCTTGAAGTCACGTGAAACTACCAGTGCTTTAAAGATCTCTCTTAAAACTCTGACCATGCTGATGTATTAATTTACCAGCTGAGAAGCTTTGAAAAGCCTCATTTTCCATGTCAGCCAAATGAAAAAATGGGGTCCATCCTCTGGTTCTGTGGCCTTTTGTACTACTTTTTCTACATGATATAAGGGATGGTCTCCACTGCCACATGACCTTCCTGAGTAGGAATATTGATACACTTCCAGTTAGGCTGAGGCAGTGATTCACTTTTTGGTGGCATTTTTGCAGTCTCCCCTGCCGAAGTTGTGCAGCTGCTTTACATTTCATCTCAGGAGTAGCGTTTCCTTGAAACCAGTCTTCAGGAATCCAGTGTATAAGTTGGAGAGGGGAGGGCGTCCTCAATTTCATTAAAATTATATCCAGGACTTCTGTGGAGGAAAAGGCTTGGAGAAAGGGAAGAAGCCAGCGTGCTATTAGTGAAAACATTAGATTCCTTCCAGAACACCACTTTCCTTGCAAGGCAGACCCCAAAAAGAGGAGGAAGTAATTCTTGGGTTTCTGATTTCTGTGGCCCTTGGAGCTGATTTGCAGCCCTGAGAAAAGGTGCCAGTATCTTTGTATTGTTTGGGAGAGAAAAGATTACCTTGTAACTCATCTTGTCTGGCTATGGCCTGGCACTGGATCATGACCAGGTTGATGGCAGCCTGACAGTTTTAAAAGAATATGTTGGCATTTTATGAAAAGGGAAGTTATTACACTTGAAAGGAAGTAAAAACAAAACCAGAAAACCTACGCTTGTCAGTTTTATGGCAGAGAGGCTGTAAAAATTCTGGCATGTTACTTCAGCCAATCCCTGCAACAAATTAGTGAACTAAATTGATTACAAAATCAAAGATGGATTTACATAAGCATTTGTGTTTTAGTTACCCTGCTCTTACAGTGTGTCAGACACTCAAAAGAGTCAACCCCATGCCCCTTACAGTTAAAATTAGTTTACAGCCTAAATTTAGATGTGTAGCAGCAAGAAGGGAGCATGGAAAGAAAAAAAAAGAGCATGGGAAGGGATGGGACCTCCTGGGTCACTGGCTCCAGTCCCTCCCAGTCTCAGGAAACCACATTGTCTTACCCTCTTTTACACTGTGTTACGGTCTTCTGACATACTGTTAGATGATACAAAAGGTGGGGAGTTAAATTTACAGATTTGTCCCAGTTCAGTATAGTTTTTTTCTGTCTCTGCTAACTGTGGGATTGGACCCACGTTGAGGCTTATCACAAGTTTCTGCTGGTGGCTGTGTTTTACAGCAGGGGATGTGCCAGGGAGCTGGGGACTGTGGAGGCAAAGGCAGCAGCATTAGTGAGCAGAGTTTGAAGAACAAGGAGGATTCAGGGTAGCTGTTCCAGCAATCAGGAGGAGCATGAACTTGGAAAATAATGTTTCCAAATGTTATAATTTCTCTTTCTGTTCCCAAGCTGCTGTCAGAGGAGTGAAGCAGATCACTTCACCCTGGGAAAGCCTATACTGCAGTGCAGCCTAGGGTGAGCCAAGGAGACTTGGGTGCTGTGGACGGGCTGAACTGACTCCTGAGGAGCCACATGCTGTGTCAGCTGGGTGGCATTCCATTCCCGTGCTAGCTCAAGTATTCCTGTGTTGTGCACTACCAGTCCCTGGAAACCCTTTCTCGTGTCATCCTTCAAAACCTTTCATCAAGTATCTTCTCCTTCACGCTCCTGGGGGAGTTCAGTGTATAAGTGAGGGGTACAAAGAAGGCTTGCTTGGTGAGTGCCATGGCCATGAAAGCAGTTTTGAATTATTTTGCTCAGTCAGAACTGTAAACTGCAACTGTGTGTCTTTAGCTCCAGAGGGGGCTGCATGGAGTTCCTAGCATTATAGCATGTTTTTAGTCAGGCGATGTAGCCAAAGAAAACAATGAAACCAGACTTCTTCTTGTGGTCAGAAAGAAACAAACAATTTGTTTTGGTTGAAGGCTCGGTGCTGTGGAGAGGCGTAGAGTTCTGAGCAGCTGCACAGGAATTACAATGATACAGGCTGGTGGTTGCCAACACAAGTTACCTCTGTCACAAGTGAACCTACAGCACAATGAGGGGCTGGAGAGACACAGGGAGAGTTGTCACTGAGCTGCAGAACTGAGAGCAAGGCTTGGAGCTGAGAGACACAGGGAGAGTTGTCACTGAGCTGCAGAACTGAGAGCAAGGCTTGGAGCTGAGAGACACAGGGAGAGTTGTCACTGAGCTGCAGAACTGAGAGCAAGGCTTGGAGCTGAGAGACACAGGGAGAGTTGTCACTGAGCTGCAGAACTGAGAGCAAGGCTTGGAGCTGAGAGATACAGACTTGTCACTTCTGGCAAGAGGGAGGTCTTGGCCGAAGTGATCTGCTTTTCTTAATGCCAATCAAGATTTTTACATACTGAATGCAATTGTCTGAGTAGATTTAAATAATCTGGGAGTAATTTTCTACAGGATTTCTGGCTCCTGTCTTGGGAAGGAGCATCCTGATGGCGGGAGCTTTTGGTCAGTGCTATTACACCTGCCTGTGGCCAGAGAATCTATCACTTATGGCTCCATCCCTACAGTGCCTGTATCTTCTGGGCAATGCAGCCTTGTGTTCTGAGGCTGGCAACTTTTTTTCCTCAGGTCAGTGCAGTTCTTGCCTCATCACAGTTATTCAACCCAAGTAGGTCCAGTGACTCCTATTCAGATAAAACTGAAGAAATTTGAATACATTTTCTTTAGATGCTGAAAACAAAGTCAGTTGAGTTTGGGATTGAACTCAATATAGGAAGCATGTTTTTGGTATACTCAGATTCCTTAAAGGAATTTAGACCTAAAGACTCATCCTAGTCTGTATTCCCCAAGCAGGCTTTTCCATGAGATAAGAATAAAAACTCCCTTTTCTGATGAGAAGGTTTCCGTCTTGTGCAAGTATAGTGGGAAAACCTAAATATTACTTAATAATTATTACTTATATTAACATTACTTATTATTCCTTATATTACTTATTTGTTGTTTTTTTACTGAAAAATGTTTTGTCTAGACAGTGTGTTTGAGAAAAATTTGCTCAGATTTTGAGTCCAAATTTCACCTTGAAGACCTTAGATGCGTATGTTTAGACTTTGTCTTTTATTGTGGGTTTGTTGGGGAAGGTTCCCTAATTCCTGTTTTACAGATGGGAAATTCAAAATGCTTCTTAACTATTCAGGGGTATTGTTAAGATAAATAGTTGCAGAAAAAAAATAGCATGGTAATATAGGAATCACAGCTGACATACGGTGAGCACCGCAATGTCAATTGTCAAAATCTCTTGTTGCTTCATGAAAGCAAAGGTGAGTAGAAGAATCAGAGCTGCCATTTAAAAATGAGATTTGCATAACGCTGTGTTGAAACTGCGTCTTGGGAATTTGTGCAGAAGGAATTTCTGCAGAGCTTGTTGTTAAGGAAATCTCGTGCATGCTAATTTTTGCTTTGAAGCCCTTGAGAAGAACTAAACCATGAACAAATGAAGTTTAGAGTCTGAGTTTACTTTCAGAGCTCTATGATCCACCAGCTATCTGCCTGTAAGTCAGGCAGCTGTCTGTCTGTCTGTCCCTGTAAATCTGTGTGATGAAATATGGCCAAGACCAGCAAGAGCCGTGGCCAAGGATGGGAATTGCCTGGCAAGGCCACCTTGCTGCTCCAGAATACCATCAAGCTGTTCAAATAAAGATGAGCTGGGACAATGTCACAGCTGGCCAAGATGAGCATGGGAAAGAAAAATAGGACAACAGGAGATGCAGAAGTGACTCGGTGTGCTGGCATTCCTTTCTTTTCAGGGCAAAGACATGTGAAAGGGCTTGTCACTGACAGAAAGACCCTCTCATGTTCTATTGTAATGAAACTTTCGTCCTTCAAATAATACCATGAGTTGTATGTTTCAAGATGTAATTGGTGTACACATATTCTCACACCATGGGAATTCTGTGTCATCTCCTCACCCCACAGCCTCAACAAATCAGAAATCTGCTGGTTTATTTGGGCAAAGGGTTGCAGTTTTGCTTACTTTTTATTTTTTAATGTATGTGTCTGGTAAATTGCTTTTCCTTCTAACATTAAATTATATGAGGGCTGAGATCCTTCTTTTGTGCTTGATTAACTGAAACTCATTGATAAATCTTTAAAATGAGAAGGTTTTCTAATTTCCATACAGTGACTGCACTAGGGGATTAGGAATCTCACCTTGCACCTCTAAGTGCCTAAGCTCAAACTTTCAGGTTCGCGTAAGCAAAGCTAATTCCTGGGAAAAAAATGGAACAGAGGAAGAAAATAATAGTATTTCTAAGGGAAAAAATGCAATATACAGTGGGGGGGTTTATCCATCTATATTCAACATGAAACCCTGTGTTGATTAGGGGCTTTGTGAAAAGTTGATTTTCCAGTTCAGCAAAACTTATAGAAAAAACATTTGCTTTAGGTCAACTGCAGCTAGTTGCCCTCCCTCTCACTCATTAAAATGAAAAGCAAGTGTTCCCACTTCATTCAGCCTTGAGTGACCTTTTTGATCTAAAGCAGAGCTTCTCCCAGAGCTTGGTCCTGGTCACTGGACTCAGGAGCATTCTTAATTTCTGCGGTTACGATGGCACTTGAGGTCACACATAATTAGGCCCCAAAACAAGGAACGCAATCCAGGGTCCCAGCCCTTGATGGATGTCTAACCAATGGAATGTCATGGCTTGTGGAATAAGTTTTCATCAGTCCCTTGAGAGGAGCCGCTTCACTTTGTATGAGATGGGCCACAGACAAGAGGATGTTGATCTGTAGCTGATAGAAAGGGCAAGTGTTCCTGTGCTGGCACTGCTGAGGCACTGCAAATCCCATGGGCAGTTCTGGGGTCCCCACTACAAGAAAGACATTGAGGGGCTGGAGTGTGTCCAGAGAAGGGAACGGAGCTGGGGAAGGGGCTGGAGCATCAGGAGGGGCTGAGGGAGCTGGGGGTCTCAGCCTGGAGAAAAGGAGGCTCAGGGGGGCCCTTCTCACTCTCTACAGCTCCCTGACAGGAGGGTGCAGCCAGATTGGGATTGGTCTGTTCTCCCAAATAACAAGAGACAGGACATGGGGAAACGGCCTCAAGCTGTGCCAGGGGAGGTTCAGTTGGCCATTAAGGAAAATTCTTTGTAGAAAGGGTTGTCAAGCATTGTAACAGGCTGCCCAGAGAATGGTGAGGTCATTATCCCTGGACATATTTAAAAGTCATGGATATAGCACTTGGGGTCATGGTTTAGTGGTGGCCTTGGCAGTGTTAGGTTAACAATTGGACTTGATGTTTTTAGAGATCTTCTGCAGCCTAAATGATTTTGTGATTTATAGAACAGAACATTGCCAAGTAGCACTGAGATGCTACATTAGCTTCTGAATGGGTAGGAAGCATCAGTAGACTGGATTGACTGTTGGTGGAATAACTTTTCCAGATGGCCATAAATTGACAGTTTAATCACAGTGTTAAAGAGGGTTTATTTTTTCAGTAATAATTTTGGTTAATTTTATTACGTGTTTCACTTTTCAGTCCAGTAATCTTCAATGCTAGAAGAGTGGCTTCAAAAATAGAAGGGAGAAGGGGCAGCGTGTCGAGCCTTGGGAATAGTGTCCTGCAGTGTCAGATCTTACAATGCAGGCTAACCAACATATTTATGGTCCTTTTTGAAAAATCTGCCTTCTGCAAGTTTGGAAAAGAGAGATCTTCTCGTCTTCATGGTGAAACAGTGGTGCTGAGGTGGTCTTGTCACATGCAGATCCTTTTCTCTAGATGCTTTGGGGTTTGATACTGTGCCTGAGAAGGTATGAGATCATACCCTGATCTCATACCATCTGTTTAACAGATGGATGTGTATGGCGAGGCTAACGGTTAAAAACCTGGCTCCACTTAGGTCAGTGGTATCAAGATTTTACCCACGATTGGAGGGGGAGGAGGAAAAAAGTGTCCAAAGATAGGTCTCCTAAATCACTGCTGGGAAAGCCTGTAGGCTTTAGAGCCTTGTTTATTTACCCTTCTGTCGTTTGGCTGATAGTTATTTGTGCTTGGCCCTTGGACAGAGTATTTGATCTTTATGTCTATGTCCGTATGTTTGTTGGTGCAGACTATTGCATGTAACTGTCGAAAGATACAGAAGAAGTGCAGATCTTATTTCTAATGAAACTGTGAAAATTATAAACTTAGCTGGTATTGATCAGAATCCTGTTTGTCTATACTGTTCTGTAATGAATGTGGCACAAGTATCAATCATGGTTATAGGTAAGTCTAGATGTTCTGTTTGCTGCACCAGAGCAGATGATTAGGTTTTTTTCTTGTTGGCTGAACTGCCCTCTTGTTTTTTCTTTCTTTTCTTCTCTTTAAACACCCAAAATCACATAGATCATCCCTGGATTTCTTTAACCCACAGAATACAATTGTTCTACCCTTGCTGAAATGTTAAAAGTAGTTTGTGGACTGGAACATGGCTGGGTGGGGCACTATTCCTTTTCCAGCCTAAAATCCGGCAATGGCTCCCAAAATACAGTCCTCGACAGATTAAACCCAGCTGTTGCACAGGTGCACTGAGGCTGTGCAGCAAGAAGTTTACCCACTTATAAACTTCTGCCTGTGTGCGTCATTAAACCAAGATATTTTTGGATCTCAACTATATACTTTTTGTTTTTTGATTAGGCAAGGCAAGTGGTCTTCATTAAAGCCACAGACAGCAGAATGGTTTCATCTAAATTCTCCTCTGTAATTGCAGAAAGACAAACACAAGTCTCGTAATGCTCCAATTCTTCCCCATCCAGCTCATTCAGCTGTTCTTATCATTGGGAGTAAAGCCTACAAAATCTTCTTTGTCTAATCTGACACTTCAGCCTCCAGTCTGCACTGAAACAGTATATGTGGAGTTACATTTTATAGATTTTTCTCATTGACTCTGCGAGAGCTATGATATCACATTGGGAGTATGGTAGAGGGTCTAGAGAGTCAGTCCTCTGTGGAATAGCTGGGCGAGCAGGGTGGGGCTCAGCCTGAAGAAAAGGAGGCTCAGGGGGACCTTCTGGCTCTCCATGGCTCCCTGACAGGAGGGGGCATCTGGGGGGTGTCAGGCTCTTACCTCAGGGAACAAGGGACTGGACAAAAGGAAACAGCCCCAAGCTGTGCCAGGGGAGGGTCAGGTTGGACATCAGGAGGAATTTCTTCACCGAAAGGGCGGTCAGGCATTGGCAGGGATGGCCCAGGGAGGTGGTGGAGTCCCCATCCCTAGAGGAGTCCAAGGAACAAGAGGACATGGCACTCAGTGCTCTGGTCTGGGTGACAGGGTGGGGATCAGTCATAGGCTGGACTCAATGACCTTGGAGGACTTTTACAACCTGAATGGATCTGTGATTCTATGGAATGGCCGAGGGAGTCAATTTAGTAGAAAAGTTGCTTTGAAGAAGTAGGGTGGTATATTTATCTGAGGGAATTCACGTGCAGACCCAGACTTCTCTTCCCTTTGCTGAATTCTGTTGTGTAAATAACATGTGCAATAAAAAATTGTCCTGCAGCCAGGAAATAGTGACTACAGTGTATAACTTACCCATGCTGGCTACTGGGGAAGCCCCAGGTAGTGGCAACCCCATTTGTTCCTACTGATTCCAGCTGCAGGTGGGACTGATAAGCAAGGGGAAGGAAAAGCCAATTAGTTCCCACATCTTTTTGGTTTTTTAAAGACGATTCTCCTAATGTGTGCAGCCAGTAAAGATGGGGCTAATTGCAATCTTTGCCATAACCCTTCCTGGCTTGAAGACAAAGCTTGTCACTTGCAGTGACCCTTCCTCAGGTGACATCTATGGTCTGGAGGCAAAAAGCTTAGCACTTCCATAGTGACTAAGGAAAGAGGGAGGTTGCAATTTTATGCAACTTTTTCCATTCCACTGTGTGCTGCCTTTCTGATTGTTGACTTGCTCCTGAACAGGACAGGAGGAAAAAGATCATGTCTCTGCCCAGGAATCCCCTTGAAATTTTGTATTTTACTTTAAGTACTTCTCTTGGTGCTTCTCCCAGCCAGAGGTTCGGTCTGCATTCCTGTTTTCTATAGCTACTGACAGATGCATTGTCATTGTATTTATCTGATGGGTTTTTTTATCTCAATCCCAAAGCCTCATGTATCAGTGAGGTCTGCAATTTAATTATGTGTTTTGGAAGAAAGCACTTCCTCTGTGTTTTTGATCTTATTATCTGATCATTGCATTCGATCTACATTTGTACTGTATTTGGAAGCAGGCTGTTCTAGTAAGTTTGACTTTAATGGGCTCCAAACAGAAGTTGACCATGCTGATTCAATTACTACATGCTACAGATTGTTGCAGGTCCTGAACATGCTGAAGAACATTTTACAGTTCCTGAAATATATCTACTTCCAAGCTGAAAATAGCAGCACAGCAAGACATTGGCGATAACATTTTAACCTGAAAGTGCATGTAGGTCTTCATAAAGCTGCTATTGTCTGAAGTGGAATTTGGTGCAGAAATCCCATCTGGTAATTTATATTCTTGCAGAAAAAGTCACTATGAGGAATTGAATACTTCAAAAGAATCGAGGCTTCTGTTACTTTTCATTCAAAAATAAATGCTTTAAATGGGGTTATGAAGCAGGAGCTCACTAGTGGGGTCAATCCTCTCCTTGAAGGCTTGAGGCCTGGTTAGGTTCAGGCTCTTAAACTGTGCATACAGCTGATATAGCAGTTAATGGTATCGTGATCAGTCGCTTCAAATTCATCAAGCTGATCCCTGATGTTTCTGAGATGGACATTAGCAAACATGGAACTTGAAATGTGTAGACCCTTCACTCTTGCTGTGAAGAAGCTTTCAAGAGCCTTTTGTTTTAAGGACATTTCACTTGTTAACCAAGGTCTGCTTTCTTGTGTTTCCATTTTAAAATAGAATAATGTAGGGTTTTAACTCGTTACATTTACATTAATTTTTATTTCACTGTTCCATCAATCTTGTTGCTGAGAATACAAACTCTTCTACCTCTCCTCAGCTGATACATAGTTGAATATCTATTGTCCCCTTCATAAGGGACTGGAGAATTGGATTTTGATCCAGTTCCACAGCTGACATTCTGCTATAGGCTGTGGATATCAATAATGTGAAATTTAAAAAGTAGTTAAAAACTATTGTAAGAACATATTTGTTAGGGTTACTGTATTATGCAATAGATTTCACTGTATGAGAAAGCTGTTATCAAGGTGGAATGTATTTTGAACTTGTATTTTTCAGAAAATAACCTATAGCTAAAGCTGTGATAGCATCAGAAAAATAGATATTTTAAATTCATATGTGCAAATGAATGATAAAACCAATGCCATAGTTCTCATGGGGGTTGTTTCCATGTTTTCAATACATTTTATTGAAAGATTGGGAGTGCGAGCCCATTTTTTAAGATTATGTGGGTCACTTTAGCTTCTCTCTTCATGGCTGATATTCTGCTGAGATGCATGTGACTTTTCACATGACTCCAGTCTGACTTTAGACACACCAAAAACTCAGGTAAACAAATTTTTTACTTATTTATGTTGTCCTCTAAATCACAGAATCATAGAATGGTTAGACCTTAAAGACCTTAAAGATCATATAGTTCCAACTCCCCTGCCATGGGGGGTACAAGCTTCTGGTGCAACTGTGGTAGCAAAACAAACAAACAAACAAAAACAAAAACAAAACAAAACAAAAAAAACCCAAAACAACAACAACAACAACAACAAAACCCACAAAAAACACAAAAACAAACAAAAAACCCCAACAAAAAACAAAAAAAAAAAAAAAAGCACAATTTTTCTGGTTTTATTTAATAAAAGATGCAAAGTCCAGGACAGGTGATTGAATTCCCAGCCTTCCGCCAGAACCTGAAGTGACATCCACGCTCACAGCACAAAACTATGTTCATTTTCATTTGGTTTTCCCTCAGATACTCCTAGGGGGAAAAAAACTTTTCATCTCTAGTCCAAAAGCACTTGTAAACTTTTTTTGAAAGTTGGTGGGAAATCCTCTTAGTCCTTTGGGTTGCAGGACAGTGAGCTCTTTCACTTGGCATCTGCAGCTTTGGAACACCTGAACTGAGAAGCCTGTGCTTGGCATCTGCTTATAAAGAAGAGTGCTTCTACTTTTTATGTCTATGTGTTTGCAGAGCAGCTGAGAAGGACTTTTTTTTCTCTCTGTGTGTGACTGAAGGAGAAAAGGGCAACTGGAGTGAAGGGTGAGGAAGACATTATTTGCATTTTTTCATTTTACTTTAGGCTTATTTTTTTTAGAACGGTAAATGTAAAATCCATACTCTGATCTACAACTCACAATTTTCTCTGATTTCCTTTATTTTTTTTATTTCCCTTGAGGTCAACAGGATCAAACTTTTTAACATACCTTCATACAGAAATTTTTTTGTACAACAAATTATTTCTGTAACAGCTATTTTCTGTGGGGATGATGGTAAAGCATATTCCAAACCATTTAATTTAAAGTGCAGTGTCTGAGATTGCTTTCCTTGTCACCGTTGCTCAGTATGAGGTTCTCATCAGATTTTTTTGAATAATAGGTGAAGTTATTGTTTCAAAATGAGTTTGACAAACTCACTGAGTTTGGACAAACAATAAATATGTCCCAGTTTAAGCCAGCAGCTAATGTATAGTGCTTAGCCCTGGACTTCTTTGTGTCAGGTGCTGTTCCCAGTTCTCCATGCAGCTGTGGCATTACCGTTCTGTCCTGACTTGTAATGACCTCTGATATTCCAGTCCAGGCTTTCTTTTAAGCAGAATTTTCCAGTTTTGCAGGGTTGTGTGGTGGTTTTTCACTGTTGACAGAAGTGCACTAGGATGCAAACCACCAAACTCATTCTCACTGTGACCTAAACCAGGATTTAAACTGAAGTCTCTGGAGGTGAAAAACCAGACTACTAACAAGTGATGGGAGAGCCTCACATAGCTTGGTTCAGATAAAAATCTAAATGTTTAGCTTTTCTGAAATCATTCGGGTCCAGAAACCAGCATTTCAGTCCCATGAGAGTACTCTGCCTTTTCTCATTTATTGCATAATCGGATTGGGACTCCATTTCTGAGACACCAACAAAAACAGCACTTTTTTTCATAATGATTTTGACCAAAACCAGTGAGAAAAGACATGCATGAAAACAGTAAAACAAAGGAAAAAAACATGAAAAAGGCCTCATGTTTTGCAATCTCAAGCACTGTGTTTGTTTTTCAGAAAAATCATGTTTCCTCTTACTCGAAATTTTGTTTTCCATAGTAGTAAGTCGCAATGAGAGAAGGAAAACTCTGGTCATTATGCCAGTGGGATCTAGAAGAAGGACTGAGTTTAAATAGACATTAGAAAAAGAAGCTAATAGTAAGAATCTGAATCACAGGGACCAGGCTGCCTAGGAAATTGGTGTCATTTCTATCACTGAACATGAGAGTGGCTAGATAAAGGTTTTGGAGGACTGAAAAATTTAGGGCTGGCCCTAGGATAGGAGTGTGCATTATAAACTGTCTTCAGATGGGTTCCAGGGGTATGATTCTGTAATTACTTGTCTGATGCAACAAAATTGTCAAGTGTATTAATCTTCATGTAAAAATATCACACTGAAAAAAAAACCCTGTCTCTTAAAGATCACTCATAATTTACTTTATTTGGCATAGCTTAGCAAAGACTTCTCTGTTAAAATCATGGCAGCTTTTGCTTGTTAGGGCTTCATTTTGGTCTTCCAGAAAACCTTTGCACAAAGTACTTGGGAGATGCTAATTGACTAATAACTATATACTGAAATGGCTGTTCTGATTCTAACCCCAAAAAGTGGTTTATTTTGCATCCTGAAATGAATAGGGTGTTTCCACTTCCCTTATTCTTGATACTCGAAAGTTTAAATATGTGTGGGAGAGACATGCAGAGGAAGAGCTGATGATGTGAGAAGTACAACTACTGGAAACAGTGGTTCCAGTAGATGAGACCCACTCAGATAATAAAAATGTGAGTCAGCTCTCACTCATGTGCTAACAGAGAAGTCAAATTTTCTCTAACCATCTGTTTTTAAATTTTCTGCATAAACACAATGATGCATCAGGATATGTCTAAAAATAGTTCCTCCTCCCGTGGTGGATATATCCACAAACCCTGCACAAAACCACTTGTGTGTCTCAAACACAACTACTGGGCTGTGAAGCTGTGGGTGAGTGAATGGGCGGGGTTGAGTTTCAATCAAACTTTAGTTAAAGATGAGAAAAAAAGAAATTTATAGAATGCCTGTTCAGAAGGGATTCAATGACCTGAGTGTGCTACCATGGTTCTTTCATTTAACACGGGTTTGTCAAGTCTCACACTGCTCGTTGGTGTGACAAGCTTCTCTGAACTTCTCCTATTTTTGCTAGTTTCTGGAAGTGCTGTGTCTTTCTTAGCATTGCTGTTTGTCCTTCTTCCCAAGAACTATTAAAAGTGCCCTTCGTCTGAGCTGGATAGTTTCATACAAAAATTTAATTCAGCTGAATTGACATAGCAAAGAAGGTCACAAGAGCTGTTAGTTTTGCTGTGGTCAGCTTGAGTGGGAGCTGGCTGAAAGGGCAAGATAATATTTGAGTGTGATGTAGGGAAAGTGGTGTTACACTGGAAAGCAGGAAAGAAGTTCATTTTTACATTTGTGCTTTTGCTTTTTAGAAATCAGCTCATAAACCTGTATTGATCTGCTGTTGCTCTATTATATTGACCTACTGCTGTTGAGCTTGGTGAGAGAAGAGATATTCTGACTGTACCCTCTTTCTGTTGCAGTGTTAGCTCGGACTGGTTAAAGTGCACACAGGTGATGATGCTGCTATTGGGCACTATGTGGCCAGGAGTTTTAGGGTTGGCTGTGGAGCTGGACACACACATGGGAGAAACAAGGATGGAGAGGATGCGCCGGGGCAGCATTGAGGTTTGTCATGTGGACACCCTGCTTTCTGTGGATCACTGAAGTCAGTGACAGGCTTTGTGCTGACCTCTGTAGGAGTTCCTTCTAAAGACTGTCAGGATCTCAAAATCATGGAAACACAGAATGGTTTGGCTTGGAAGAGACCTTAAAGCTCATCCCATCTTCCCCTATCCCAGGCTGCTCCAAAGCCCCATCCAATCTGGCCTTGGATACTTCCAGGGATGGGGTAGCCACAGCTTCTCTGGCAACCTGTGCCAGGGCCTCACCACCCTCACAGGGAATATTTTCTTCCTAACTGCCAGTCTCTGTCAGTGTGAGGCCATTCCCCTTGTCCTGTCATTCCAGGCCCTTGTAAATAGTCTCTCTTCATCTTTGTTGCAGGTTCCCTTCAAGTACTGGAAAGCCACAATGAGGTCACCCCGCAGCTTCTCTTCTCCAGGCTGAAAAAAGCAAATTCCATCAGCCTTTCCTCACAGCAGAGCTGCTCCATCCCTCTGGTCATCTTGGTGCCTCCTCTGAACTCTTCTCAACAGCTCCATGTCCTTTCTGTTCTGGGACCCCAGGGCCTGAGGCAGCTCTGCAGGTAGCATCTCACCTAAGGGTACCAACTGCCCCTGAGTACCATAAACCACTCAATTGATAGAGAGGTTGTTTTAAGCCTGACATAAGGAGCTCAGCTGCCGTAGTTTCACTGAAAATTATGTCTCAGAAGAGCTGCATCTTTTTACACCTGCTCAAAACCTGCCTTGTGAGCTTCACAGCACCGGGCATCAGTCCTGCAGCTGGTCCCTCACACCCAGACCTGGGTGAAAGCGCAATATTGCTGGGGTTTTATAAATCCAGATGGCAAAGTTCCATCTTAGTTTCCTCTTGAGCCATGGAAAATTGTATTCTTAAGAGTGTTAGTTCAGTACCATGCAAAAATGAGTTATTGTGGTCTAAATGAAGTAATAATAGGGATCAATCTTGGATTTTCAGAAATCTTTTGAGATTACATAATCCTGCTCCCATTTAAGCCACTATTGGGATTGAGGTAGGTTAGAGTTAGATGCGAAAAAAGTGCTCTCAGAAATCCCATCCTAAGTACGGAAGAAGATTTAGGATTGTCAATGTGGTGCATTCTTGAAAAGAAATAAAAAACCAGAGAAACCCATTTGAAGTATAACTTCAACAAATCCTGTCATTTTATACAAACAGGTGTTTCACAGATATGTACAGTTTCTACAGAGATAACTTCAGCATTAAAACTTGAAAGATTAACAATAATCTTTTACAAGGTTAAAAAAAAATTCTGGCTGGGTTTTTCAAAGCGGTTCTAAATTTTAAATACAAAATAGTAAGTGTTGCGTGGATTTTATTTTGCCTTAATCCTCAAGTGCCTAATCCTGAAATAAATTTTGAGCTAAGTCCCCTGTGACCAGAAATATTCCTTTAAACTCTAGGGACTGAGCCAGCTATAGTTTCCTTTTATGCCAACTAGCCAGATGTATTTAAAAGAAATAAAATTCTATTCTAAGAAAAATAAATTCAAAACTCTTTACTATAAAGTATAAAAAATAAAGCTAAAAACCAACATAGACTTTATTTCCCCAACAGCACAGAATAAATATGAAAGAAAAATCTGTGTTACATGGGATCAGAACGGATGTTTGTGCATTGCAGGGCATTGCCTGAGCAAGGACCAGGGCAATTGCCTGGATACACACAGGAAAGAGTTTTCTGCAGGGGTTTTACATTTGATAGTGGCATCTCCTTTCTTACGTAGCACTGAAACCTTTTTGACCAAAAACCCCTGAAATTTTTGCAACTTCCATTGCTTGGCTGAGTTTCAAGAAGCTTTGCTTTGACTGAAAAGCTCTAAATAACAAAAGAGAAGCACAGGACTTGACAGGGTGTGATTCTGAGTGCAGTGAATTTGACTCTGAGTGCAGAGAGGCTCCCCTGGCCTGGCACGTGGGTATTGGGATCTACACACACAGCCGACTGCCAGTAGTGATTTACAGACAGGGGCTGTTCTGAAGTTACACCCTCAAATGCATGCTGGTGCCCTGGTTTTCTCTCATTCTCCTCCACCATCCTTTCCTTGCATTCCCTTTTCTGTACTCCTCTGTTGTGATTATTCTCATTCACCACCCCTGCTGCCTTTTTCCCCCTATTTGCTGCCATTTAGCATTACACCAGCAGAAAATTACTGCAGGAGTGACTTCCATAAAGCAGGAAGTAGACTTAAAATCAAGGAACAGTTTCAAAGGTGGGTTTGTTGTGTTCCTGTGAATATATCATAACTATAATGAGGGTTTGAAATACATCGACATACACCATAGGGGTAACCTCATCGTTACCCACCCACAGTGACTCTGATCTTGAGTGATCTCATTCCATATCCTCAGCATAGTTCTGGCATGTTCCCTCTGTATGGAGGGGGGAATAGCGAATGACCTTCCTTTGAAATCCTAGATGTATTTGCATGAGACCATGCCAAATGCATTAACAAGTGGTGGAGTGGAAACCCTGAGTGAGTAAACATGGTCAGCCCAAACACATGTAAATATATCTAAAATTTTGTAGTATGTCATGCTTTGATTTACACCACAAACTATAGGATGAAATGCCAGGCCAGTGAGAATCTGCTTTATTCATTTATTTTTAACTGGTATTTGGTCATGGCATAGCATATCACGCTCTCAGGGAGCATTTTAATCTCCTCTTTGCAAAGTAGCTTTGGTTCAGGAGACAACCCTGTTTTGTTGTGGCTGACACGGCATTTCCTCACACACAGTAGCAGCTCCTGGTGATGGTTATTTGTGATGTTGACCTCTCCTGTATCCCTCCTTATCAGCTGCACTCCTGCTCAGAGAAAAAGAGAAGGCTGCTGCTACTAAGCTCAAAGTAGATATTTGGCCGAGTGCTTCCCTGGTTTAGGACGGGCGTTCCTCCTTGGAGCAGCATGCCTAGGCTTTGAGAGGCACGTTATGATGAGTGAACAGCTATATGAGGAACTTTCAAACTTTAAATCGTATCCAAGGAACCTCCGGTAATAAGGGCTTCAGCTTCTACCCACAAGTGGTCCTGCGGGAAAACTGGTCTTTGGCTTTTATTTCCTGAAAGGAAGGATTGTATGGCAGTGTTGGGGCTTCAGGGTCTGTATAATCAAGGCTCGGCATGATGAATTTGATGTACTGGCATCTGTTCTGTGTGCTTTGTAAGGCTTCCAATAAAATATGAATTAAAAAGAAATATGCTTCATATGCCTATATAGGACATATGGCAGTTAAAGCTTTAGATATGGCATTTTTATTGAGTTGAGAAGGATGTGTTAGAACACACGTAAGTTGCACAGTTCTCACAAAAAACAGAAAGGCAGGGAAAATTTAGGAAGCCAATCAATGTAGATCTGACCTTCAAGAGGGGGGATTTTTGGGGGTGCCAGGGTTTGCTTCAAGCTTTAGTGCAACCTTCGAAAACTGAAGCTCCAGACTGCACCGTGTTACTGCATATAATCCTTCAAAGAGGGCAAGGTGTGAAAACAAGCTAATAAATGTGTAAGGGGTAAAGGAAGAATTTTACAGATCAGAGTCAAGGTTGCCAGCTTTTCCCCACCACAAAACCCAAACATCCCTCTCCAGGAACTCAACCCAGAATATTAGTTTTGGATGACTGCCTTTGCAAGTCAGTACAGTGCAGATGAGGACCCTCCCCCATTATCAACTTCCAGCTCTTCTATGAGCGCAGAAAAGGCAAAAATAAAAGATGAGGCTGCACTTCGGGTGATTTTGGCCTGTGATGTATTATTCAGCACTGTCAATGTACCCTGTTTTCCATTGTGATAATTAGAAACATGATTAGGTAAATCAGTTGTTTCCTATCTTGCTTGTGTTTTGTCCCAAAGCAAAACCGAACAATCACTTTTTCTCCCTTGAGCTTTTTCTGCAGCTCCTTCCCCTGGCTCCTCCTCAGGGCTCGCCTGCCAGAGCTGCAGCCCAGCCCCAATGTGGGACAGACCAGAGAAGGAGCCCTGGGAGTCTTGCCAGGAGCCTCCCCATACTGCTCAAGGGTGACATCTCAGCCCAGCCCTCACCCCTGGTCCCACAGCTGTGGGCACTGTTGTGTTACTGCCTGATCCCTGTCTGGGAACACAGAAAGGTTTGGCAACCCCTCTGAGAAGCTCTTTGAAATTTTGAGGTTACACCCATAAAGCAAAGGGTTTTCTGCATATGAAATCCCTCCAGATGCCATTTATAGGTTTCTGAAGGAGCTACAGAAATAATTGAAAAAGAGAGCGCTCTTCCCCTGGAGGTGATCCAAGGGAATATTTGTGGAAGATACTTCACAAGCAATGGGTAGCCTATGAATCCCCTGCCTCAAATTTATGAGATGAATTGAACAGAAGATGAAATGCTTTGTAACATGATTTGGTTTCAGTCATTTGAACTGATCATGAGCTACCCACTGTTCAGACTGGCTGCTTGAGAGGGCAAGATATCCCCCTTGAAGAGTTTTTAAGTTCAGTGCACTGGACTGACAGAAAACAGCTTATCATCATCCAGTGCCTTCCCCGTGGAGAGCTTTCTCTGGTCCCAGCACCGTGTGATCTCTTCCATGTGGTGCTTGTGTTTCTGCTCTTCCTGAATCCCCCAAGACTGTGAAACATCTGGGTTTGTTCTGCTTTTCTCCTGGCCCAGAAACGTCCTTTCCTGCATCTCACCTGGGACATAGCTCACCATAGCAGCACTAACCCGTATTCCGCAATTGGAAACAGTCTCCTGGGGACAAAGACCAAAGGCTGCTCCTACTTCTCAGTCTTCTTCAGCATATGGGTGGGCTGGAGCCAGAACCCTTTGAGGGAAAACCTCTGAGAAGGGAAAATGTTTGAGAAGGACCTGAGGCCCCTGATGGACAATGAGCTGCCCATGAGCCAGCAGTGACCTGAGGGACAAGAAGGCCAATGGAATCCTGGGATGCATCAGGAAGAGCAGTGCCAGCAGGTCAGGGGGTGATCCTGCCCCTCTGCTCAGCCCTGGGAGGCACATCTGGAGAGCTGTGTCCAGTCCTGGGCTCCTCAGCACAGGAGGGACAGGGAGCTCCTGCAGCGGGGCCAGCAGAGGCTGCAGAGATGATTTAGGGCCTGGAGCATCTCTGACAGGGAAAGGCTGAGGGAGCTGGGGCTGTCCAGCCTCGAGAGGAGCCCCAGCTGAGAGGGGCCCTCATCCCTGTGTGTCCCTGTGTGTCCCTGTGTGTCCCTGTGTGCCCCTGTCTGCAGGGAGGGCTCAGAGCAGGGCCCAGGCTCTGCTCCGTGGGGCCCAGCAATGGCACCAGAGCCACGGGCAGGGACTGATCCCAGGAGGTTCCACCTGGACAGGAGGCAGAACTTCTGTCGTGTGCAGTGCCTGAGCCCTGAACAGAGACCAGAGGCGGTGCGGAGTCTCCTCACTGGGGATATTCCAGAACCATCCAGACACAATCCTGTGCCCTGTGCTCTGGGATGGCCCTGCTGGAGCAGGGAGGTGGGACCAGATGAGATCCCTTCCAACCTTACCCAGTCTGTGATTCTGTGTAAAAAGCACAAAGATTTCATTTCTGTTTCAGAGTAAACAAAGAAAGTGCAGCTAATTTCTAATAATGCAGATGTAATTTATGGCAATGCAATTTCTGCCAGTTCTAAGAGCTTTTATTGCTGGAAACAGACAAGAAAAGGTGTGTGAGGTGAGGGAGCTCCACATGAAAGAGATTGGAAGAGACGTAGAAAATGCTTCAGATTGTTTTTTATTGAGGCAGAAACCATCTACCTGAAGTATCTTGGGGTAATATATTTTTGGTGCCTGGTCAGAGGCATCTGGATGCCATCACAGTGCAACACATTCATTACCTGTTCCTTTCCCTGGGACAGGTCTGCTCCCTGTGACCTTCTTGCCAGAGGGTATGGTAGCAATGACTCCTGGCCTTGTTGGGCACAGCTCAGTATTGCATACATATGATCCCGTGAAACCAAAACAAACTCTCAAAGAGCTCTTGTACTCCCGGGCTTCCACTTCAGGAAGGATATTCAATTTCAAAGCATATTTACATATTTACTATAGCACTTCCAAGAGCAGGGTTTTTTTTAAAAGGTTATAGCAACATCTGTTTGCCTTTGATGGGGACAATTCCTCTTGCTTATGTTCTCTATGCTGTTGAACTTCTGAATCTTACAGAAATATTCTGCATTTTGAATTGTCTAAAGGTTTGATAGTATTTGATGTAAGTGGTTGGAAACTAGTTGGCTGCAGAGTATTTGTAGATGAAACTAATAGTGGAGCAGTGTGCTTTTAAGGCCCTGTGCTTCTTAAGTTTGTCTCATTTGCTAAACTTCAAAAAGCAAAGTCTGACTATATCTGTGGGTCATACACTGTGTGGGGTACATAGCAGCACAAAAGTGAGTTTTCTGGTTACTCTATAGCAATGAAGCAGATGAAAGGTGGGGAAGAAATTCCGCAGTCAAGTAGCTTTGTGAATCCTTTGTGGAATCTTCAGTGTTCAGGGCTCATGAGTCTAACAATCATAAGATGATTGGATTAAAAACGTGAAATGCAAAGTATGAAACTGGGAAGGTTGAACCTTGGACATAAACACTGGTTACACTTTCTAGCTATTTTTTGCAGCTATCTGATTCAGCAATACATTTTTCTCTAAAAAGTAAAGGTCTTAATTCCTAGTGGCTGTAAAATGTACCAACATCAAATACTGTGAGATGTGTCAATGCAACTCCACAGAAACAAGTTAATACCAAGTAATTTTGCTTGTTTGACTGTCATCTATGCAGTCGGTGTTCACCTGAATATATAGGAATATATGGAATATAGGAATATAGGAAATATATTCAATATAGGGTATTGAAGATATGCAATATAGGAAAGCACTTCATAATAACTTATTAGAGCATGCTAAAATGAGAGACGGTATTTCTCTGTGATTAAAGAGTCACAGTAATAAAACCCTCACGAAATATGAACTGGTTTGAAATCTGTTAATGAAAAGTGAATGCATCACTTTTATCTTCACCTCAGCTGCTGTTTGTTCTGTTGATAGTTAAGCATGAACTTTGGGAAAGCTGCTGTTATTCTTGCTCCCACTCTTTTCAATTTTGTATTTGCCTTGGAAACTCTGTCTTTCAGCTGGAAGTAGATATGGCAGAAGTACAGGATATTCTTTTGGGAATTACAGAAGGACAGAGTACAAAAGCTGGACAAGTTGGGGTCAGCAGTCAAAGGAAAAAAATAGCTTGGGGCAACTTTTTTGGGGTTTCACCACACCTTTTCAGCATTTATAAAACTGCACACGAGTTTTCCAAGTTGGGCTTGAGGGGTCTATCAGGTGGAGAAGAGAGGCAGGGTTGGAGTGTCCATGAGCTTTGGCAATGTAATTGGTCTGACAGCAAATGCACAACTCTAAGACTGTTGTGCTTTGATATAGAGGAGCAGAAAGGGCAAGGAGTAGAGAAATGTGAATCCTAGTCCCAGTTCTGACTCTAACTGCAGATGCCCAGAGGATGGATTAAGGCTCTGCTCTTCACTTTGAATGAGAATACCTTGGCAGAAAATTATAATCTAGATTCATGATTCCTCGAGCTGTCCTAGCTTGAAAAAGCATATGGCTACCAGACCTTATGACTTTTCCTAGTTTGTTCTTAAGGAAAGTGGAAAAAGACTTAAATATTTTGTTTATGTGTTTGAGAAATTCTTTCAGTGAACTTGGAAGAATGTAGAAATCGGAAAAATGCAGAGAGTTAAGCTAAATCCTCCCAAATATTAACCTGTGAGTGGAATTGCAAGTACAGTGTTTTTTGTTGGTATGTGCTGGAGTGAAAGCATAGGTAGAAGCAGGGAGGAGAACCATGATTTTAGGTTTATTCCTACAATACTTGTATTTTCAAGTCTAGAGCCAAGGTTTATGTTTACCTTAAGATATATGTTGGAGGATCATACCTACCACACAAAGAACATCTTCCCAGGTTAGATGGTATAGCTGGATAGCTGGGGAGTTGGAGCATTAGCTATCAGCACAAGACAGGCCTGTTCTCAGAAGGCAGCTCACCCAGGGCTATTAATACATTTGTCTGAGGAGAAGGAGGAGGATGTTCTCCTCTTACTTGTTCAGGGCATCTCTTTTTGTTCCTTCCTGTACCCTTGAAGGGAGTATAGGTGATCCTGTGTTTTCCAAAGAGCCTTAATAGTCTACAACTAAGATTTGCTGGACTTCTTTTTCTTTGCAATCACTTTTCTAAAAGGAATGAAGAGAAGAAGCAATTTCTGGTAATATCTGAATGAAGATAATTTGGTACAGTGAAAGTTCTTTATCCCACAGCTGCAATTATCTTAAATAAACAAAATCTTGTGGGTTTGTCCCATAAAAAGGATTTCTATTATTTTCTATATGCTAAACCATCTCATTTGAATTATACCGGGGATTAGCCTGGGAAATGTAACGCGAATGACTGATTTTTTTTTTAATAGATCAAAACGCCTTTTCAGTTTATGAAAGCCTTTTTCCCATAATTGATATTATTCCTTCTATTTCTTCTAAGTCCTGAGAGGATTATGAATGTCAGTATTAGAATAAAAGAAAGATTGCTTTAGATAATTTTATGTGCAGGGCTCCGTTCCAAAGGAACCAAACTCACATGGGGATCTCTGAGAACTATTAAAGGGACATGAGGAAAATAAGGTGGGGGTGAAGAAGACCAAAGGAGGGGGAAAAGGAATTAAAATCTACAAATCAGACTCAGCACAGGTTTCCAATACAGCTGACATTCAGTACAGCTGCACTTTTGGTCATTACAATTTGTCTTGATGCTGTAGTGTAACATTGATACAAGATTATTTTCACTTAACACTGGCTATTTTTTTCCTGACTTCTGTGAAGCTTTCCACTAATTAAATAACATGATCTTATCCTAGATTCACACAAGGCGTGGCTGCAGGGAACCGAAGGCATGGAGACTGTGTCCCTCCAGCTGCAATGTGTAACAGCACAGTTGTTTTCAGACTCAGGAGCAGAAGATGCAGCTTTGAAGGACAATTCGTAGTGTATAAAGTCATATTACTTCAGTTGCCTCAGGAGAAGGTGTTATCCCATATCACAGAGATGATCGCAAACCTCTCACCTCCAGCTAGGACAGAAGAGAGCAGTGCTTCTTTAAAAGCAGTGTTTTCTTCTTTTCTATGATGTAAATGTTAAGTAATGCTTTTGAGATTAAATGCAATATGGTTTGAAATCACAGCTCCCATCAAAAATATGTAGTGAATATGCTTGTAAGAAGATCTTTTGCCATTAATTTGAGTAGACGTATGGGAAATGTCCTAAACTTGTACCAGTCAGCCTACAGGTTTTTGTTGGCAGTCAGTGATCAAGATTAACATTTCCTCCAGATTTTTTTGTGCATTGGCTGTAGCTACCTTAGATTAACAAGGAGAAAGGTAGGGATGTGAAGGAAATCGAATCAGCCTAATGCAGCTTCCTAGCAACTTACAGCCTCCATCATAGATGATGACAAGGTTACCCCTTAAGTGTAAATTTTTGGGGATGTTTACAAAGCTTCCACTTTTCATGGGGAAAGTAGTCAGGTTGTTATATCTGGTCCATCTGACCCACTTCAAGTCTGAGTGACAACAGTAGCACAAAAAAAGCACAAGATTTGAGTCTGTTGGCATTATTTTAGGCTTTGGCTGCAAGGGTGTCTTGCATACCCACCAGTGTTACAGAGCCTGATGGAGAGGAGCCCAGTTTGTTTTGTGGGAACATTGCTGTCCTGTTCTCCTCCCCACTCTCCTGGAGGCCTCTCAATGGTCAAGGTGCAGCCAGTGTCAGGTGATGTCATCAAATCATCCAGTCCCTGTGCAGTGCAGCCCCTTGGGGGAGGAATGGACCAGGCACACAGCGGTTGCTGGACTTCAAAGGAATGCTGCTTTTCCTGGTTGATGCTCCCCAGTGGGACCATGGGGAGGCCAAGCCACTGTTTGGGGTCCAGTTAGCAACTGAGAGTGTTGGGAGCATCTCAGTTGCCATCCTTGCAAAGGTTCTGCTTGCTGGCTGAGTAGTCCTGAAGCTGCAATTTTGGATGACAGGAAGTGGCGCTGTGCAGGGGTAGTTTTGAGGAAGGATAGATCAGAAAGGAGGACAATGGCTAAGAAGTGAAATAGGTGGTCTCCAATCTTGGCTTCATTACAAATTTATTCTGTAATCACTAAAGTCCTTATCAAGGTATAGGCGTCAAGACAGCAAAGTTAGCCCAGGAAATTGACTCCTGAATTAATATAGGCCAGTAGGAGCATTTCCACAGCAAAGCTTTTGCCTGCTGCTACTCTGTGGGTACTGGGCCATGTTTTATTTTCCTTTGGGCTGAAGCGCTTTTCCTTAAATATCCACAGAGCAAATTGTGCCTTGATAATATTCCAGATGATTTAGCCACTTCAGGTGTTGATACCATTAAACCCATGGAATGCCATTGGGTTTAGAAGCTGGAGAACTGTCAATACAGAAAAGCAACGAGTTTTGCTCTACAGCCAGGTTAACAATTCAGGCTAACCCTAAAACTTAGTGTTTCACAGAATTAATGGTAAATATGTGAAATGTTTTAAAATAGATCTTTTGATTGTGGAACATACATTTATTAGTGTGGTGGTTTGAAGAGACTGAGTTGATAGACAGGGTTTTAGACCAATCGCTTCTCACGATTTTACATATAAAAGGGCACTGGTGAGGGGGAGTCACTCTCTTCTTTTCCGGTCCCTGAGCCGGAGGGGTGGCGGGCCCGGGCCCGCTGGGCCCTGCCGGGCCGGGCCGGGCCGAGCCCTCTGCTCTCTCTCCCATCCCTCTTCGGGGATGAGGCTCGGCACCCCCCGGGGTGCTGCAAGAGAGCCCCTCAGAGCCCGTGAACAGCTGGGAGGCGGCGGT
>VWZT01009981.1:45435-101298 GCA_013397055.1 Pachycephala philippinensis
ATGATAGCAGTTGTGGGAAGACTGCAGAATTCATGAGAGAAATATATTTCACGGCAGCAGATTTCCGGGTGGGTTGGTTTGCTGTGGCAGTTTGAAGCACCACATTGAAGCAGAAGGAACCTCTTTTTCTTTCAAATATGAAAGAGACGTAAGAACTGTAATTCTAACCTAAAATCATATGTGTTATCCTTTGTGCGAGTTGGGAAATAAGTGGGGAGAGGTGCTGGGGGGAGAGGTGCTGGAGGGAAAGGGAGAGTTTTTTGTAATCTTTATCATTTTTTTATTACGTTTAATTCTGTTAGTAATAAACTTCTTTGTATTCCTTAAAGTTTTGAGCCTGCTTTGCCCTTCTTCTAATTCTTATCTCACAAAAAGTAAAAGATGCAAACTGAACCACCACAATTAGATGAATGAAAATTTGGAATCCCACTCTAAAGCAATATGCTGCAGTCCAGAAATACTTAGCAATTGGATAAAGTTATGGAACTGTGATGTGGCACCCACCTACTTCTGGTATCATTTAGAGGTCTTGTAACTGTATTTATTAGACCCAGCTTTGTGCCATGTGGACACCTTGTCACATCATGATCCTGCACCATCTGGTTTTACCCAGCTACTTGCTTCCCAATGAGAAAATTATGTGACTGGTGGAGATTTAAACTGCTCATGGCAACTTGAGCAATTGCTGCCAAATGATGTGGAATTATTATCCAGTGGATAGGCATTCCTGTCAAGATCTTTGATCCCACAAATGAAAACCTGTAATTCTAATTTGCTATTTAGGAATGTGAAAACAAGATCTATGTTTTCCATAAAGCTGGGCCTGCACCTGATACCTCCTGTCAGAAGACACCTTATACTCCAAATCTTTGAAAACCAAAACCACTTAACAAAGTGTTTAAGTAAGAGTTTAGGAAAGGAGAATTAGGCACCACTTTGGGAATTTCATCTCTGAACAGAAGGAGCTTGGCATAAAACCATGCTGACAATGACTCAGTGCAGTCTTTCCCAAAAGAAGTGAAAGATGGCATGGAAGCTGGCCAATGTGAGATCAAAGCAGCCATAGCAAGGCTGAAGAGAAGTCAGCTGCAGATGAAGAGCAGAGATAAAAAGCTTTGCATATTTTTGTTTGAAGTCCTATGAGCTTGCATTTATGTGGGTGAGTATCACTGATTTTATAATGAGTCACTAGAGCAGTTGAGGGAAATGATTAAATGAAGAGTAATTGTGTGTTGCAACAAAAGCCTGAAGGAAGTGGTGTGTCCCCAGTCTCCTGATGTCTTCAGACAAAGCTCCTGGAAGGTGAGCACTGACAAGATATAAGTTACCAACTCAGGTGCAGAGTAGTTCAGGGGTATTTGGCTGTGCATCTCTGCTGACTGGCTGTGGGACTGAGAGGCTGCCAAGTACCCACTGAATTGCTTATTTGGCTCTGAGGGGAGAACTTTGTCTCACTGGCCTTGTCCAAATAGCTCTTTCACAAGTTTTCTGATCATAGAACAAGCTTAGATAGACTGTTACAACCACAAACTGGATGTTTTCCAAAGTCATATTGAGTTAAAATTCTACAGGACTTACCCAGGTGGTCGATACCCTCTAAGACTTCCACCTTTACCTTAGGTAATGATGACTTGAATGAGCTCTGTTGTTTCAGAGGGTTATTTTCATGCTCATCTGCTTTGCTGGATCACAGCATAAGTGATTTCCCCTGCAAATATGTCAGAAGCCTGACAAAATTCAGAGTATATCACAGTCTGTGCTTACCTCATCCCACTGCGTAAAATTGGCTCCCATTATATTCAATCACTTTACTTCATTTATTTCAAAGTCGTTTTGCAGCAGTTAGACTGGTCAGTACTTCAGTATGTGCGTTTCTTCAGTAAGGAGAAATCCTGAATAATTTACAGTTTTTTCATGACTGCACATTTACATGCAAGAAAGACTGGATAAATCTACAGGGTACTGGATAAATCTTCAGGTGAGAGGTTGTTTTCTTTTATGTGCAGCTTTCAATAAATTAGAAATACAATTCGCTTGAGGGCTTTTTCGGCTCTTCTTGTTGAATAGTGAGATTCATTTTGGCAACTGGAAAAATTTAGATTCAGTGCCACAATGTAGATTTTCAGTTGGACAAAATGATGCCATTGCCTTGTATATTATTATAAAAAGACCACATCAAACTATGCAAGTGTCCTGTAATGTCATGATTACAGTGTTAGGCTCATACCAGTTGAAAAATATGACTAATTGAATATTAGAATATTCCTTCAATTATATGTTTGGTTTTCCACATAGATATAGGCAATCTGTTAAAATACTATGTCAATTTGTTTTATGGCAAGCTTTGGAAGGTTTCTGAGAAGGGAAGGGTAGGCTGGAAGTGCAGGTTTTAGTATGTATTGTGGTATCACCTAATCCTGCCATCTCATCAGAGCCTGCTCGTGGGGAAAGCTATGGGAAAGAAAATCCCAAAGGAACACGAAGGCTGATGCTGGTGGTCGTCAGGGGCAGAGCTGCTTTTCCAACCCAAAGCCGTACCTCGCTGTGGCGTGAAGTGGCATCCTGTGGCAAAAAGAACTTGTTTGGGATGATGGGAGAAACAAGGGAGCTGATCATGGCATAGCTTCTCTAAGTGTCTTTTTGTGAGTACTTATAAAATCATAGAATCATTTGGGTTGGAAAAGACCTCTAAAATCATCAAGTCCAACCATTAACCCAGCACTGCCAACTTCACCAATACACTATGCCTGTAAGTACCCCATCTACACATTTACAGGGACAATGATTCCACCACTTCCCTGTTCCAATGCTTGATAATACTTTCTGTGAAGCAATTTTTCCTGATATCCAACACAAACATTCCCTGGCACTACTTGAAGCCATTTTCTCTTGTCCTGTCCCTTGTTATCAACCCCTCACCTTGCTACAGTCTCCTTCCAGCCTGTCTCTGCAAAGCACCCAACACTCCCACCCAGTTTGGTGTCATCTGCAAAGTGACTGAAGGTGCCCTCGATCCCCTTGTCCAGGATGAAGATGTTAGAAAACTGACCCCAGTTCTGAGCCTTGGGAACACCACTGGTGCCTGGCCCCAGCTGGATGTAGCTCCATTCCCCACCACTCTGGGCCCAGATGTCCAGCCAGTCTTTTACCCAGTGAACAGCGAGTGTCCCTGTCCAAGCCATGAGGAAAATACTGTGGGAAACAGTGTCAAAGGCTTTACTAAAGTCCAGGCAGACACATCCACAGCCTTCCCTCATCCGCTGAGGGGGTCACTCTGTTCTAGGAGATCAGGTGGGTCAAGCAGGACCTGCCTGTCATAAACCCTGGCTGGCTGGGCTGATGTCCTGCTTGTCCTGCACGTGTTGCATGGTGGCACTCAGGAGGATCTGCTCCAGGACCTTTCCCAGCATGGGGTCAGACTGACAGGCCTGTAGCTCCCTGGATCCTCCTTCCAGCCCTTCTTACAGAGGAGTGTCACACTGGCCAACTTCCCTTCACCTGGGACCTCGCCAGTGAGCCAGCACTGCTGGGAAAGGACGGAAAGTGGCTCCATGAGCACTGCCACCAGCTCCCTCAGTACCCTTGGGTGGATCCCATCTGGCCCCATGGACTTGAAATTCTTTTTGAAAGAACGTGAATTCTACTGCCAAATTACGGCCTCTGTAATTATATTCTGGTTGCCTCCAGTAATCCTGCAATTTCCATTGAATGCAAAAATAAATAAATAATAAGTAAATAAATAAATAACATGCTTTAAAAGTGCTAACTGGACAGAATGGCAGGAGGCACAGGGGTGTGGCCATTGGGTTTGAAAAAGTATACTTTATTTTTTGATACTTTTGCCTGAAATAGCCTCATGTTTTCAGGTCAATTTACGGCCAAGAAAAACACAAATCAAACCAAAGCCCACAGGAAACTGTAACAACTCTAAGAAAGGCCAGCAAATGAAGGTTGTAGAAAAATCACTGTGAATGATATCATTGACCACTGGCAGTGGGAAAGTCTGAGGACTTGTAGCTGTTCATGAAGAGGGATTGGGGAAATGAAATGTTAAAATATTCTGGATTTTTATTTATTTGTCTTCTGTTTTCTAAGAATCCTGGGAAAAACAACTTTGTTATGATTACCACCCATTGCTTTCTGACTTTTAAAGTCCCACGAATGCAATTTATGCCTCTGAGTTGCTACAGATATAGGACATGAAATCTGTTCCTGGCCTTGCTAAAGTTGCTGGGAGTTTTGCCATTCAGTAGGGGACAGATTTCACCACAGATTTTTAGCACCACAATCTTAGCTTCTGACAAAGACAGAGTCAAAATGCTTCCACTTCAAAGAGCAACACTTTGCAAAGGAAAGGAGCATCCATGTAACTGTTTGTAGAATTGCTTCTGTGACTTTATTGGCATTGTGTGTGCTGGCACAGTGTGAAGAAAGTGCCCGGGATAAGAATTTGGGTGGTTCATTGGAAAAAGCTTTTCTCATGTTTGATAGGGACCTCTTGCTAGAAAGCAAAAGTGAGGAAGCACAGAAGCAAATTGAGAGTGCTCCAGGTGGATATTGAGCTGGACTTATTAGATAACAATCATCTTCTGATGCCACAAAAGAGCTTTGTGTTCAAGTATCTTTATGTGACTGGCCCTAATCTTTTGTTAATGCATCTGAATGCCCTGGTTTGTGGGCTGGGGTTGTATTGCTCTCCTCTCCTGCCTTTCAGAGACTTGATTTCATTCGTGTGGTGGACTACATTTTCACACAAAGCTTGTATCACAGATCACCTTTCCTGCTGTTCCTGAGTACAGACTGGGCTTCTGTAGTATCTGTTGCAATGATTTTAATAGAAATGTGATACTGGGAAAGCAGGAAAGATATTGTATATATGGTTTCCACTGCTCAAAAGTCAAGGAGCAAATGCCGTATGATGAGGCAATTCTCAGCAGACCACAACCTGGGGAATGTGGAATGTAGCCGCACTACCCTGATGCTTTCCCTGCAGGAGAGGTGGGAGCTGGTTTCTGAGCTGTTCCTGTGCTTTGGTGTGAGGGCACCCTCCGAGTAGTAGTTCATGGCACAGTCTGTTTGCCTTGCTGCTGCTGTTGGGGTTCGGTGCTGTAGCACACAAGAAGTCCCAGCCTGCCCCCACAGCTGCAGATACTCCTACAAAACTCTGCTGCGAGATCACCAAAGCTAAAACTGGAGCAGAGGCAAAGTGAACCAGAGCCAGGAGTGAGTGAACCGAGGACAAATCCATAGCTCTATGTCCCAGTCTAATGCCTTGTCCACCAAGCTTGGTGGGTTGGGCACCTTTCCAAGCTGCAGCATCTGGCTGACACTGGAATGAATTGGCTGAAGTTCGGTCCAAACAAACTGAAGGTGACATAGGCAGGTGTTGGTGTGGTTCATCTCGTAGAGATGGTGAAGGAACTGTGTTAAATACCACAGTTTTCTCACTATCATTGTTCCCCAGAGTCCAAAACACTTTACAACGTTAAATTATCTGTATTAAAACAGTCTCTCCAATGCAACTGGAGACCACCCAGAACTGATCCTAGATACAGCAGCATTCTCTCCAAGGAGATAGGCTGAAATTATTTGGAGTTCACTGCCCACAGGGCATATTCTGGGCTGGATTTATGCACGCAGGCAGCGCTCAGGGGACTTGTCTCGGAGCACTCTGTTTCTGGTGTGCTTTGTTTCCATTTGAGTAATGGAACCATTTAAAAAATAAATAGCAGTTTAAAAATAAGTGAGTGATCTTCATAGCTAATGTTTATCTAGGATAACTGGCATCCATGTCCACGCTAAAAAACCTTTACTGGCTTTATGAATCTGTTTATTTAAGTATCTGTATTTGAAATGAGGCTTATAACATTTGCATGTTGAGTAGCACAGAATTTCTTTTACCAAGAAAGCTTCTTCCCTATATCTTTCTATGCTGAAAACAGAAAGTTGTGCTTTATAACAAAACTTACTGAGATAACAAAGCAAATGAGACCTGTCAGATTCTCAGTAGCACCAGTTGCTCCAGTTTAGTTTTGCTCTGCCTTAGTCTTTTGTCATAGAGTCCAGACGTGGTGTGAGATCAAATCAAAAGCCTGAACTGGAATGGTTATTTTGTTCAGCTGTACCTGAAAAAAAGTGTGTAAGGCTGTCACCAGAGGAATTTAGAGAGAGTTTTCTGTCTGATTTTTATATTAAAGACAAATGACTTATCACACATTTATTCTGTATATGCAGTTTTTATGGTCAAAGGCAATGTGGAATATTAGAGGAGGGTTAATAACAAATTAAGAAGATAAGAAGATGTGAGACACTTTTAGCACCTGTTTCATATGTCTCTTTATGAATTATCCTTCAATTTTACATCAGTAATTTGATGAAATTGCCATATTGTCCCAAATGTTCACTTCCTCAATGGAACTGCCTCCATCCAGGTCCCCTTTTGGGCTGTGAGTGTTAAACGTCCTCCTGCTGAAATATACCTGATACTCGTTTCAGCTGTGTTAGCTGGTGTCCATGGTGCTAATATGAAATACAACAACACAAGTGATGTAATTTAATTATCTAAAGCCATTTTGGAAAAGCTTGGATCTTTCTTAACCAGCCCTAGTGTAAGTTACAGTGGAGTGAGCTTACTGAGGGGATTTGAAAGACAGTCACAGGGATCAGACACCGAGAGTTCATACCCGTACCAAAGGAACAGAAGAATTACAATGCTCTGCGGAGCTTTGATTAACTGTCTCCAGAGTAAATACAACCTCTGGAAACAAAAGCTTTCTCTCACACCAGGCCCCAGAATTGGCAACTTTAGCACATTCTCTTTGTTCACCTCCAGGATGGCTGGCAGGTTCAGCCAAAGGAGAGAGACTGTAAATTACAACAAAAAGGGAATTAGAAGATGTTATTTTAATCAGACTACTGAATGACTTCACTGCCAAGCTAGTGCACGGTGTGCACAGTAATCAGACTTCTGTGGGCCCAGGCGGTAGCTTTCTCTGTGGGGCTGTGCCGGAGGAGGCTCAGAAAGAAATCTTTCAGCACACCCTTACGGTTGAATGATCAGGCAAGTCCTGTATCCCTTCCCTTGTACTTCTATTGTATTTACTTCAGACCACTCTTCGCATAAGCAATAAGGCTGGATTGTTTTAGCTGGCATATCAGGCACCAATTTTGCAAAACATGATCTACTTATGTAGAGCTGAGTGCCCACAAAGAGTCCAACACCATTCCAAAAGTGATTCAGGGGATCCTTGCTAGGAGCTGCTGTTGAATGATTAACTTTCACCCAAGCCCCTTGCATTATTTTAAACTCTACCCTTGTTCTTATAGAAAAATGCAAAATATTAGAGAGTTCCTTGTGCTGTTCTATGCTTTAAGTCATCAGAGCTCTAATCTCACTGTTAATTACTGTGTTTAGTTTCCTGGTCTGCCATAGCTCTCCCGTGCAGGCAAGCTGAATTTCCTTGCAGTATTTCAAGTGAGACATTTACTGCCACTGTTAGCCAAAGAAAGGATTTTTGAATACTCCCTTATTTTGAATTATTTTCCCTTTTCTTTGTATGCTATTTCACACTCACTTTCCCTAGGATCCAAACAGCTTTCAGCAAAAGCGACCTCCGTTTCCCACAGCTAAGTTCAGCAGTTGTCCACCAGAGTCTGTTCCTGAGAGCTGGCGTGCTTGAAGCAAAACCAAACTGCAGGATTGGATTTTTCAAGGAAAGATACCTGCCATTACCCAAAGGAAAACTACACTTTCCATTGAACATTGCCATCACAGAGTTGGTAGCTGCGTGAGCAAGAGGGAGCAGGACTAACAGGCTGTGCCATACTTAAAAACATAGTTGAATTAAAATTGCCAATTTTGAATCTGTTTAACAGGATCATTTACAGAAGAGCATTAGTCACCTGAGTGTTTCTGTGGAGCTTAGTGGAGTGGATAACATGACTATTTGAACTTCTTATGGGGAGGAGCAGCTGGTGGTGCAAATCAAGAATATTCTTTGCTGCAAGGCTGTGGTTTTGGGGAGAATGTGTGTGCAGCCCTGATTTCCAGGTGAAGATGCACACCACTGTCACCAGAGGAGGTCCACATTGCCTCACTCCATTTTCTAAAAGCTTGTCTGCTCAGGGAAATCTCCATGTTTGTACCTCTGTCATCCTTTTCCTAAAACCACTGACACACGTCCTTGCCCTCAAAATTCCCCAGGTCTCTTTGTGTCACGAGACAAGGCAAAGAGAACTTCACAAATCCAGCTTCTGCACGTGCAGGTGTGTGGTGGGGTCCCCTGTGTCACGGAGTGACCACACGGGGCTGTGCAGGTGCAGGTGTGTGCTGTGCCTGGGCAGCAGTCAGGGGCTTGCGGCTCCTCCGGTCGCTTCTCCAAACACAGCAGAAGCCTTTCCCCTGCCTGGTCTTTTGGGGCTGTCTAGAGAAAGTCTTGAAAAGTCCTGCTAGTTTTGTTGGACTATGCTTAACCCACTGACTGATTAAGGCTGAGACTGATTGGTCCTCACACTGATTTGTTGTTCAGCATCTTAAAGCCAGGCCACCCCTTGTCAGGGCAGGTGTCTGAGGCATTGGGAACTCTTGTTTTACCACTTCATTGCTTACCTGCACAGCCATCTCCTGCAGCATATGGTCTGCTGTTGCTAGCATCATGCCAGAATGAAAAACACGGTAAGAAAAATAAGATACTACACAAAAAGAAAACCCAAACCAGAATTCAAAGTTGTTCCTTAAATTTGTGACTTTCTGTTCCTTGTGTGAGAGAAATTAGGGACCTGGGTTTGTTCCCTCCCTCTTAGCCCTGTTGAAAGTAAGTCAGACTTCTGCTCCTAAACTACTTCAGCCTTTTGGAGTGTTGTTCAGTGTCTTTGTCGTCTGTTTGTCCTCCCACCTCTCCTCCTTGCTCAGGCTGCCATCTGTCTGGAGCACTGCTGCTTGCTGCAGTTCCTGTGCACGTACCTTTGGACTAATATGGTGGGATCCTGGTCACAGCTCATGGTGATGGCACCTCAGAGCAAATAAATGCAGGACCAAACCAGAGCTCCCTGTGAACACATCTAAAATCTAGGCTGGAATGATCTGACCAGGGGATGATGATATTAAATGTTCTTTTCTGTTAATTGGTTACATATGGTGGTGTGAATAAATAGGTGTATACAGGGCTGGGTGCAGCAGTTCAGGAGGTTGTGTCTGCAGGCCGGGGTCACAAACAATGAGTGTGGAAGAACCAGGAGCCTTTAGCAAGCCCACAAGTTGTGGAGGAGTCCATCGTACATAGGCAGGGCAGCAGCTGCTCCTCAGGGCGTGCAGATGCCACACATCCAGGTACAAGTGATGCCCTGATCCAGCCAGGCAAAGCCACGCTGCTGCAGCCCCCCCCAGTGCCAGGAAGCAGTGGCAGAGGACCATTAGCTGCCCTTGATAGATCTGTGCCCAGCTATAATGTAAAGGAAGGTGCAGAAGTTATGGGTGAGACTGGGGCCTAGCATAGATTTATTTTTTTTAATCTCATTTTGGTAGAGGAAACAGAAAATGTTGCTATGTGAAATATGACAAAACAGTATCTATTTAAAAAAAAAACAACCATTAAAAATTGACAGGGAGTTTATTCCTCCAGCATTTTCATGTACAAGTTACGATATTTAAATCAATGTTTTAAAGAGAGGAATTTAAAGCAAGAAAACCCAAGACACGTTTACCTGATTTAAAGCAGAAAACCAAACACACGAGTTTACCTAAATGAATGACAAGTATGCATCAGTTCCATCAGAAGTTGATCTGAGGTGCACAGGAGATACAACTGGATAGTGGGAGTTGTTACTCACTGGGCTGTGTGTCTTTGCAAGGGGGAATTTGGGGTCATAACTTTATGTCTTTGTTTTGTAAATCTGGTATCACATTGCTCAGTGGAAAATGTTACAATCTCTGCAAAACTGTAAGTATTCTGTGCCACAAGCCTCAAACTTTCACCACTTGACTGTTAACCACCTGTGTGTAATTAGCAGCTTGACATCAGATGGTAACTAGAAAGTTGGGTTAAAATGGAAAACCTAGGCAACCTGATTTCCTATTTTCATTTTATACAGACAAGAACAGACACCACAGATGCATAGTCCCTTCCGTGAACATATTCTCTCAAACATTTCTCAGAGGCTTTACTGTTAACCAAGGATATAGCTGGCTGAATGCACATGAAATACGTTGTTATTCACGCAAATATTTTCAAATTAGAAGCTATCTGTGGTATATTTTACAGAAACTGTTTCAGTGTTATCACAGCACAGCCACATGAAACCCACCTGGCCAACTGTGAGGTTTCTGGTTTCAGAGCCAGCTTCACTGAACCTAGCCCTCCTTGCAGAGTTAATTGGAAATATTTGTCCAGGGAACTTGCCTGGCGGATTTCGTGTGTTGTTTGATTTCCTCATTCTTGGTGTTTATTCTGTCATATCAGAACGAACGTGTGGTTTGGTGCAGTAAGTTGGTACCGTGTAGAGGAGGGGGTGGGTTTGGAGGGCGAAGCCAGCAGCCAGCTCAGCTCCTGCTCCTGTGGATCCCCAGCAGCTGGCAAGCCCGGTGAGGAGGAGGGGGACAAGATTGCGGCCAGGGATTTTGGAGGAAGAGGAGGGCTGATGGATGGCTGCCTGCTGATAGCAGGCACAGGTTGGATCTTTGGCGTTCAGTACAATGCCCTCCTTTGGGTAAAAGTGATAGCAGTAGGATATCTCTGTGCAGGATCGCTGGCTGAGTACCCCAGTGTAATTGCCAAGTAATCCTAATTGTGTTTGTTCTTTAATCCAAAATTAATCTGAGCTAAGTCATCTGAACTCTTTAAAGTAAAAGCATTTGTTTAATTGCTGCCCTAAAATAGGTAAATCTCTTCTTCCTTGCTCTTTTTAAACTTTTGAGCAATACCTTGACTTTTTTTAAAGCCCTTTTGCCAAGTTTTTTTCTTAAGCGCCAGTGACAAGAATATGAAAGGAATTAGAAAATTATTATGGGATTAAGACTCATGCACAAAAGACATGTTGATTCCTTGTCCTCCAAAGAGAGCAGGATCGGTTCTGCAATTAAACCTGGTGTACCTGAGTACAAAAGGGGCTCATGTGCAGTAATGTATGTGGTAGGTAGGAAAGTAATGCATGGAACAATCTTTGACAAAAAACCAAACACCTCCCCCCCGCCCCCAGACAGTCTAAAAGGCAATAATCAAAAATCTCTTACAATTTTTAGAACTGAAGAAAATGTATTCTTCACCTCTGTTTGTGACAAAAATGTTATCTGTCAGTGGTAGATAGCAAAGTGGGTACACTTCTGACTTTACTGATTCTGTAATATGTTATTTCTATCTCCTTCTCATCAGCAAAGAGATGCTTTGCTGCATGGACAGATATTTTTCTAATTCCGTATTAAGTTTCCATATAGAATGAAATTTGATGGGAGACAACAATGATTTATTTGATACTTCTTTGAGACTCGTCCTCCTCACCTAATTTTCAGCAAATGGAAATGTCGCCGTCCATATCCTCTTCCTTCTAACCACAGATATGCCAACAGTTTTCATAACAATGCTGTGTATATGAGAAGGAAAGTGGGTTTTTTGAGGAAAATTGTATACAGCTCTCTGGATTCCTGTTTGTTACAAAATCTGACCAAGAAATAATTACTTTAAAACTCTACTGACTGGACTTTGGGCTCTTTGGAACTCCCAGCTAACTGAGGGCCAGTCTTAAACCATGAGCTCTAAGCTTAGTGCTTGGAAACCATGAAGGCAATATCACTGGGAATCAGTGAGGGCTTCAGGATGTGGCTGTGTGCATCACTCTGCACCTTATCCCAGTTCCTGTTTTCTTCTCCCTTTGAAAGCCCTGTTTGAAGTTGCTTCTTAATGTCCTCAACTGATGACTTGTAAATGCAGCAGACCTCCTAAACATGAGTCACACCAGCCCTCAATCATCAGCATTGTCCAGAAATGCTCTGTTTCCCTTCTCATCTCTTCTTACCCCTTCACCGAGGGCAGCGATGATTCATAGTGTAAAAGGACTAGATTTGTATTTGATATGAGTCAACAACTAATTCAAGATCAGGAAACAGCATCAAACAGGGCTTGCAAAAAAGGGAAGGAAACGTTCTTATTTACTGTGGCTGAATCAAAAGTACAGGCATAGATGTTATTCTTGAAAACTGAAAAGATAAATTGCACTGACTTGAAAATCTCCTCATACAGATTCTGCAAATGTTTAAAAAAATCAAGGTATGTTAAAATATACTATGTTCCAAGCAAATCAATATCTTGTTTCTCTTCTAAACATCGTTGCAAGGAAACCATTCTACTTTTCTTTTTTTTTTTTTNNNNTTTTTTAACAGAAATCTTTGTGCTAGGCATTTCACAGGCGAGCAGAACAAGATGAAAAACATCTCCCTTAAGAAATCTTTTTAGGAATGCTCTTAAAGTGTACAAATCTCATCTTATTTTAGACGTAAGTAATTATGTGCTTACCTGCTATTGATGTCTTTAGGCATTAATCACCCCTTTAACGTTAAGTACATTTATAAATTATTTTCCTCCATTGAGGTCTAAATACACAAAATAGGGGGGAAATCTAGGGAGGGATCAAGACAAAACGGCTACAATAAATCTTGCAAATCGAGAAAGTTACTTCAGGGATCTTGAACTGCTAGTATTGATCAACTCTGAGTGAGTAATACAGCTGAGCAGGAGCAGACTTTGCAGGATGGCTGCACCCCGTAGTCTTGGGGCAATTTCCTGTAAACCAAATTAATATATATCCTATAAATATTGCCTGTCTCTTGCCCTGTCTTTTGCAGAACTCAGTTTTTCCAGAAGATGACCTGTTTCTCTAAACTGCCTTGAAAAAGATGCTAGAGGAGATGGAAATGGAAATTTTTAGTTACATACTGAAGGAATTAGAAGGTTTCCTTTCCCTCTGCCTGTCTCTTGAAATTCAGCTTCTGTTGCTTCCCTTTTCCCATCTACCATCATTATAGTTGTCTACCTGAACTCTAAGTTCTGTGAGGCTCGTCTTGTGTCTTTAGCTGGTGGCCAAAAAAATCACTTGACATTTTCAAAGTAAGCTAACAACTGCTCAAAGGAAGGGTTTGGGAGAAAAGGAGATGGCTCCCTGAGCAAAGTCAGGCTGCTTACATTGGTAGGTGTAAACTAAAATAAGCTCTTGGACCTCACTGAGGACTTTCATTTTTCGATGAAGGTATGGACAAAATTCAGGTGATGATGCAGCAAATTCTTCAGAGCTGTCCACTGGGCTCTGAGCTGGTGCTCCTTTGGTTGTAGCTCTCCACAATGTTTTGTTCAGTTCTCAGACTGATGTTGGCTAATCCCCTCTCCATTTCTAGTCTGCTCTGATTCAGATCTTGGAGCCTCAGGGTGTTCATTTTTCCTCTTTTTTTTTTGTGCAGCTTTAAGGTGGGCACTATTTGTGTGGACTTCCTTAGTAATCTCAGAGAAATTAATGAACTTGTTTTACAGGACACAAGTGATTTTCATAACTGCATTTGCTGTCAAATATCTTCAGTGTGCTATTGTGTGCATAAAAAGATTGTAAGTCATGTGATATACTGTCACAGTAGGTCTTCTGTATCAGTTTGTTTCAATATATGTATACAAATTTTTAAAAATGCATGAATACCATCTTTGGTTCTCCAAGGCAAGTAACTTCTATGCAAACAGAGATTTTGTATGTGTGGTCACAAACTTCGTGGTGGAGTACCTTAATGATCATATTCCTGGAAATTAGGAATAACCATATAATCACAGAATTATTAAGGTTGGAAAAGACCAAGATCATTGAGTCCAGCTTGTGCCTGATCCCCACCTTGTCACCCAGACCAGAGCACTGAGTGCCACATCCAGGCATTCCTTGGACACCTCCAGGGATGGGGACTCCACCACCTCCACGGGCAGCCCCGTCCAATGATTAACATCCCTTTTGGTGAAGAAAATCTTCCTGATGTTCAACCTAAACTTCCTCTGGCACATCTTGAGTCTCCATCTGCTTGTCCTGCCAACCAAAACATGAATAGTTATTCATCTATGTACGTACACCTATATACATCAAATGTGGTCTATAGGTCTTACCTTGTTTAAAATTACAGTTTCTCCCCCACCCCTCTAGTTTCTGAATATTCCTGGTTTTTACATTTGCTATTGTATTGTTAGGGCTTTATTCTCCCCTGAATCTGCATTAATTTTGAATCAAATATCATATGTTTTTAAACCAGTTTTCTCCACTCCTGGTGTCCACAGACCTTGTATACTCACTTTTGTATTTCCTACGTTGCAATTTTATACACCAATAATCTAGAACCTCTGAGCAAAGTGCCGTCTGCCACATAAATTTTACCTTCAAAGTTGTTAAAAGGAGCAGGTTTACACTCAGAAGGTCAGGCAGCCTTAATCATTGGCATTACCTTGTGCAAAGTCAATGCATTTTTGCATTACTGTCTCTTGCGGTGACTGATTGCATCCTGTCTGAGACCGAGAAGACTTTCTTGACCATATTTACACAACCAACATCAGACTCTGGTGTTTGTACTACCTCTCTTTTACTGAAAATTCAGACAGAGTTTTTTCCGGGTTTATATTCTTGCTGTAAATCATCCATATGCAATTGAAATAACTTTTTCTGTTTGTGAAACTCTTTTCTCCACCACTGCCATAAGCAGTTTACAGCCTGCCTTGGCAAATGAGGAGCCAGGGGCTTGTGCATGCATAAGCACTGGAAGCTTTTAATTTTCCTGAACGTATTTGCTGGCATTCACCTTCTGTTAGGTTTCCTGCATCATTACCTACAGTCTCTGATGATCTCCTTCGCTGCAAAAATGTTGCGAAACCTCACATAGCGGTGATTCTGTACAGCAATTACCATCAGAAAATCAAAGGAAGGGTGTCTTCTTCATAAGTTGTTCTTAGGCTAATTATTATGATTAATGTTTTTTGTACACATTTTTTGCAGATTAAAGTTTTTTGGATGAACGATTGTGGAAGTCAAATTGGATAGAATTTTTTTTCTAGCCAAATTTATCATTCATGTGTACTTTTCTTCTCTGGAAGTAAAGAAATATTGATAGCCATCTCTAACCCCCCAAGGCCTAGATCAGACCTGGTTTTCCTACAGAAGTTAATTATTCACTCCTACCTTTACATTGCTGTCTGTTATATTCCAAGCTTACACCACCAACTCCCCGTCTGTGATACTGTTCCATTGTTTATACTCACAGCAAAATACCATCAGTAAACTTCCACATATTCCCACGTTTGGATATCCTTTCAGGAAACTATATGGGTGCAAAGCATAGCCTAAAAGTTACCATGAAGCACTGTGGTTACAGGGTGTAAGTTAAAATTTCACAGACTATAATTTTCTTTCTAAAGAAATTTTCCACCACCCCATTGAACTACTTAGGGTGAGATGAGAGAAAGAGGGGGTAAATGCATTTATTAAGAAACACTCTTCCTGGTAGAAATGTGGAGTTCTGTACAGGCATTGGCTTGGCCCCTTAGGAGGTAGGTAGAACATAAAGTCACAGGATGGTTTGTGTTGGAAGGGATGTTAAAGCTCTTCTCATCCCACCCCCTGTCATGGGCAGGGACACCTCCTGCTATCACAGGTCGCTCCAAGCCCCGTCCAGCCTGGTCTTGGACATTTCCAAGGATTCAGGGGCAGCCACAGCTTCTCTGGACAACCTGTGCTGGGGCCTCTCCACCCTCACAGGGAACAATTTCTTTCTAATATCCAATCTAACCCTGCTCTCTGTCAGTGTGAAGCCATTCCCCCATGTCCTGTCACCTCATGATCTTATAAAAAGTCCCTCCCCTCTTTCTTTTTAAGCTCAAGGTGTGGGTAAAAGGTTTCCCCTTCCTATTCTGGAGCTGGTAGACAAAAGACCCGTTCTGAAAGCGCATCAGTACTCTCTTCTGGATTCAGAGCAATAAGTCTAATTTCTTCCTCAAGTTTTCATCTAAGTATGCTTCTAAGTATGTGTTGGCACATGTATAACGGAATTTGAATTCTGTTAACTTTATTTTGTGTTCTGTTGATAGCTTTCCTATGCCATTAAAAACATCTGAGAATATATTTTTGAGCTTTTAATGGCTTCTGTCTTCCTACTGTATTCACATTCTTAACAACCTAATATCTGGCATTTTCACCCCTTGAGTAAGTACTCCTTTTTCCTGAAAATGTTTTATAAGAAAACAATTATAAATGTTATTTCTTCTAGATTTTGTTACAGTTTCACATGGAGTTCATATCCACGTTATGGTTTGATTTCACTCTAGTGTCATCAAAGAAAGATTTTATCAATTCTTTCCCTGTAAATAGGTTTTCTTTTCAAAATGATTTTGGTAACTTCAGCTGACTCGTATCCTGTACACACTCTCTGGGTGTGAGAATAACTTATGCACCCAAGTCTAACCTATAAAAACTGGTAGCTATATGTGAAAAGAGTCCCACAACATTTTCTTTGCTTTTATTTCTCACTATATTGGCATGCACACTCTCTGGCTTTTTGTCCTGGTATTTGGCTAAGGCTATGGCTAAAGCTTTGGTTCTGTGATCCACAGAGCTAAATCAAAATCTGATTACAGCTTTTATCAGTCACAGTCAAAAAATTGTACTTAATACCTCAGAAGTCATTCCATCTTTTTGTCTCTCCTAGGGAATGTCTACCCCCATGGCTTGATTTTTCCCAAAACTGCAGCATTATGATTTCTGTAATTTAGAATGGCAACTAGTTTGCACTTCTCCTCAATAAATCAAGTGCCCAGTACTGTGTAATAATACCCACTTTTGCCTTCTTCCCACTCACTGTCTTCACAAAGAGGAAAATGTTGCTTGAACCTCTATCAGTTTTGTAACAGATGTAGTGGAGAAGTGCTGTGATTGACATGACCCCTGCACTTATCCCTTTATCATCTCCTCAGGTTCTAGAGGTTACCTCCAAATTGATGGGACTAGATAATGCTCAGTCACCACTCCAGTGAGAATCTTGCATTGCTACTTACAAGCCATAGACAGTCTTTTCTAGAATAAGCAAACTGCGAAAAGAGGGAATTAGTGAGAAACCAAGGCTCGCCACAAAGTCAGTAAACATCTAAGGATATGATGAAATTAAATGTTCCGTGCTTTTTAGATGGCCAGTTCTCTTGCAGCATGTGTCCTCTTTTGCCCTAACCCACAAAAAACATTGCCATCATGCTCGCAGGAGCAATAATATGGGCTTCTTTTTAATCGTGTTCCAGTTGTTCTTGTGCTTCATCTGGAAAGGAAAATACCTGAGGCCAATACTTGGCAAACTCTGTGTGCGTAGCAGCTAAGATTAAATAAATGTACTGCTGAGCTAATAATCAGAGCAAATTTATATCCAAAACTATTTCTGAAAATATGTATTCATTCTTTAAAAAATATTTTCAAACTAACTTGCCTTCCACAATTTTTCAAAGAAACTATTAGTTCAGATTTCTCCAGATTTTTCTGTGAACCCTCTTCCTCTCTGAAAAGTCTACAAGCATTCACTGAAGGTACTAATGCTTGAGATGACATTCTGCTCTTTGTCAGACACTGCTGCTTTAACAGGATTATTTACAGTGCATGGATTACATTTTTAATGTTTTTTCGGGTGTATATTCTGAAAATTATTTTATTACAGTATTCAAGCTTTTGGTAATTTATCTCTTCCCAATATGCTTAGTTGAAGGACAAGAATGAATCACAAAAAGAATTGAGTAAAACTCAGTTTAGCATTTCTAACAAGTTATTTACTGTTCATCTCACCCACTTTTGCAGTGGAGAAAGGGGTAGGCTTCAGGTAGAAGCTGAGAGCCTGCAAACTCATCTTTTATGCATATAGGATAATGCAAATGCCATCCAGTTTCAGAGGAATGACACAGAATGGGTTTTGCATAGGTTGTTAGAATCAGATTGATTTTAAGTAAAATAAATATGAAGGAGAGCAGGTTGAAGAAGGAGATCAGTAAAACTCAGAGCAGGGTTCAGGTTTTACAATATATATCTGTCCTGACAGCTATGGAGTTATGCTTATACATACGCTCACAATCTCTTTGGGTCTTGCATTTCCACTCTAAAGAAGGTTACAGTAAAGGTTTGGGTTATTAAAATACTCGTAAGTTAAACTAACGCCTTGAGAAACACCAGGTGAAATAGCGCTTTCCAGTGCTCACAGCTGATTTTCCTGTGCTTTGGAGCAATGTAACTCTAAGCCAGTATGTCACAGTACGTGAAGTTCCTGTGAAAGTTGGTCGGGATATATCCTGGAGGATTGTTATGGAGCATGCAACCACGAAATATGGATCAGAAACATAAAAATGGACACAGAAATCTGCAACTAGTTGGGGCTGTGCAAGACATCCACAATGAAAACAGAAACTACATGGGATTTGTTTAGTTTGAGGATTTGTTTGGAAATCCAGAATAAAAACTGCGTTTGTCTGAAGTTTTATTCAAGTCACTAATTTGTCACTTCAGAAGATTCTGAATTCTTCTTTCAGATAAGTCTGGGCTGATTTATAAACTGGTATCAAAATATCACTAAACTTGTGGTTTTGAACAGTTTAAACTGGCCATGCCATAAAATCAAGGTAGCACCCAGTGGTTTTGGCTGGGTTTTGAGTGGCTGTTTTGAGTTCAGTAGAGCCCCAAGCTCAAGGTGGAAAGCCTGGAGATGCCAAACCTGTCCTGCTCCCTGCCATGAGCCTTTGGCAGGGCTTCAGGAGTGCTCAGGGGAGCTGGGTCTGCTTCTGATTGAAGGACTTTAGGTGAAGGAGTCTGTCCTTTCTCCCCAAGCAGAGGTGCTCTGGTGCTCAGTCACAGAATAAAGTGTGAGTGTGTGCCTGCAAAGGGCTGAAAAGCTGGTCTGGACAGTGAGCACTCAGGCAGAAGAGTAACTGCTGGAAGTTCAAGACTTTTTTATCCAGTTGTGAGTTGAGAGTGTTTCTACTTGTGTTATTATGTCTACTATTATTAACCTCTTTCTGCCCTTCATGCCAGATTTTATCAGTGATATGTGTTTTGAGAGACAAACAGATCTTTTTGGAATGGGGCTTGTGTTTCTGTGACCACTTGTTCTGCATCTGTGTTGGGTGATTCAGGAGCAAATTCATCCACTTGTCTCCTCTGAAGTATAACCCACTGTGCTTCTGTTACGTGCATGATTTCACATATTAAATTTATTTCTTGTGCTGCATTTATTTTAAAACTTTATTCAGCCATGTGCCTCTGTGTGCATTTAAAAGGAGCCACAAATATTTATGAGGCAATTTTAACACTTACCAGTTACTTTTGTGGGGCTTGGTACTTTAATAGATGCAGTTGTATCAGCCTTGGCTGATATTTCCTAATTATTCATATCCTGACGTGTTATCAGCCATCATAGAGCATTACCAGCATCATTTTAAGCTCTCTTCACCTTCTTCAGTCTGGGTTTTATTTGAAAAGCAGACATACAGTCCCCAGTGAGAATTAAAGTAGAAGCATTAGCTTGCAAAATATATGCCAATGACCTAATGATTCTGACATTTCCACAATACAAGCTTTACAAGAAGGCATGCAGACAGCAAAGTCTGTTTTTCTATCTCATATTTTTTTAATGGCTAAATGTTTGGAGGAAACAAAATGGATTTATTCTGCTCAATCCAGGGTATAATATCAGGACTTATCCAGTTCCGGGCCCCAGGGCTTCAGACAACTAACAAAACACATCTTACTTCTGCTCTGCTAGTTCTCTGTTATGCTTTTCACATGCAGGAAGAATGAGTAAAAGCATAACCCAATTGAATAAAGCAGCATGGCCTGCTATTCTTTGCTTATGAAGCATCACATGATAGACACCAAATTAAGAAGAACCCCCCACCTGTGGTTAAGTATGTATGCAACTGTCAAGCCGTTTTATCTAATATAGAGGGAATTTTACCATTCCCTTCACTGCCGGAGTACAAGAATATATTAAAAATGTTAATGCCTTACCAAAGCATGCTTCATTGTTTTTGAATAATCCAGTGATTTTACATCATTTAAATAAAATCAAAGCTGCTCCCTGATCTATTTTGAAATGCTCCCACCTTTCAAATAATTTGCTCTGATATATGGAAGGAAGACTAATCTGAGGTGGTTCTCCTTATAGAGTTTAAGTTGCAATTTGTTTTTTGGCTCTTCAGTCGCTGTTTATGTAAGGATGTATTGGGATAGGGCTGTCTGCCATGATATGGTAAAAAAAACAAAACCATCTTTTCTAATAAAAATAAGATGCTATTTAAACAAGAGGCTAAAGGAAATCTATCCTCTCTGTTGACCTTTCAGGCTGTGGTAAGCATAGAACATACAGTGCCAATTTTATGACACAGTCACGTCAAACAGATTGTATGTGACATATTTGAGTTGTGATTTCAAAGAAGGTTTAGATGTAAGAGTCAGGAGGGAAAACCCATTCAAATGTGTTCTTGTTACTTTTTGTGCAGTGACTTCATGGACCAATCACCTAATGACTAAGACATACCATATGCAAGAACATTCCCTTAACCACAGATTTTTCTGGTTCATTTGTTTGAAGAACTCCAAACTTTTCCTGTCATTGCCTGGGAAATCACAAGCAAATCTAATGGCAGTGTCAAAGTCTTAGAGGTGCCTGGCGTTTGTTCGGATACTGGGCTGGTCATTTCCTCTGTCGTCTTTTTCCTTCCTCTCTTTTGCAGCCTTTGTCTACTCAGGTGATGAGCTGGTTGCAGGAATTTCTCATATCTACAGATAATGAGGTCCTTGCAGCAAAAGGGTTTAATTGTCGGAGGTGGCCTTTGGACACTAAAACCATACAAACCTGGATTGCTTTCTTGTGATTCAGTGTTCAGTAAACAAGCAATGAAAGAAGCACTTCAAGTTCAGCAGAAGGATTCCTACTGCAGTTGTCATTGCAGAGTTCTGTGACAGAAGTATTCCAAATACCTGTCTGTAGAGCAAGGACATGCAGAAGTGGCTTCTCACTGGGTGCAAAAACCCAGTCCTTGCTGAACATAAGAATCATTAGTTGCTTTTGGGATTTAGCCTGGAATTAACATTACTCCTTTTCTTCCAGAATTTCTTCCCTGCAGTTGCTGGTTCTCTCTGTGCATGTAAAAGCACTGATAGGGCCATCATTAATGTACAGCGCCTCTTTTCTTCTTAACATTGGCTTCTCTTTGCTGCAGAGGTGAAAGCTGTGGAAGCCTTCTGCCTTTGAAGAACTACTTAAGATGAAATGGTTTTGAAGTGCATTTAAGGGTGTTTACTTTAGGCACTTTATTTTTTTCTTTATTTTTATTCCTATTGGAACTGGCTAATGTTATTCATTAAACTAACAATTTCTCCCCTGCCTGTTCTTAAGTGTGACTTGTGACCTCGCAATCTGTGTATTTTGTCATCACAATGTGTTACCATGGAACTGATTTTGATGTCATGAATAAGGGCATTGTGAGTTTCCACGTTCCCAAGCATATTTGAGACACAGTTTTGGAAACAAAAATGACTTCACCAGTTAAATATTGTTAGATCCTATAGTATATCAAAGGTAAGAACACTTGTGCCCTATATTCCTTTACATAGAAGAATCTAAGGCTAGCAATTTCAAAGCAGGTATATACAAGAATGACACTACAAATAGCATTTCACAAGATTAAATATTTTGTGAGAGTATTGAACTCTAACCCCTTTATGTTACTGTAGACAAAAATCTTTCGTATTGTTCGTGGAGCCTCCTCAGACTGTCTAATAGGGATTCTGTATAAAGAGGAAGAAATGCAGTGTGCTGAACAGCTCCGGGATGCTGCTGGGACTTAACTCCTTCAAGACAATAGTGGCTGAAGGGAGTTTTCCACCCAAGATCGTTCACAGGCAGACAGAGGGCAATGTACCACTGCTGCTTTTGAAGCTGAGAGGAGTATTAAGGATTTTTCAGAAAAACGCCTTACACAATGCACAAAGGGAAAACATACTTTTGTTGTGCAGCGGAATGCATGTATTGCATGCCTTAAATATAAAAAGCAAGTTCCCTCAGTGATCTACCTACCCACATGAGGTTAAAAGAGTTCAATGGAATCTCTTGTCAAGCTGTTCCCCAGGGTGTTTAATTCATCACAGTTAAAGACTTGATAGCGTTCTATTATAATAGTGAAGTTTGAAAAGCCTCAAGTGGGGTTAAAATCCTGGGTTGTAAAAAAAAAATCTAGTTTAGCAGGAACCTCATAGACAGTTCTGTTTACTTGATCTGCTGGGGTTTTTTTTCCAGATGAGACTTACCCATCCATTGCATTTTACAATCTAGCTCAGTAGCAGTTTGCTCCTGGCACCAGGAAAATATGTCCTCATTAGGCAAAATTTATGCTAATACCATTCTGATTAGCCAGCAGTCATTGATATTCACTCTCATTAGCTAAATTGGTTCACTGGAAGACATCCCGTCAAGGGGTTTTTTCCTGTTTTAAATGGAATATAAAATGTATGGATTCACAGAGAAGACAGATGATGATAATTATACCCTGTGTTTACTCCAGCTGTTTTTTTATCCTAAAGCCTCCTGAAGCAATTTGCAGCATTTAGATCGGCAAGGAGGGAGAAGACTTTTTTCCCCCTTAGAGAAAAACCTCTGTCAGAAGTATAGAAGGCATTCTGGTTTTATTGTTATTAGCACAGATTACACAAAGGAATCTTCCATTCTGAATTTAGGAGGACAAAATACAGGACACTTCATAGGAAATCTAGCTGGGGAATAAGCTCAATTTATGCAGCAATGGGACCTTCTACATGCAATCCTTTTGGAATCACCTTGTGACTCTGACTTACCATTTCTAGGAGTTGTGCCTGCAGTGATATTGCAAAATTAGCCTCAGGGTGAACCTTTCATCAAAAGTACAAGGATCCTGTCTGCTCATGCTTACAAATTTTGGTTAAAGGGAATGATCATTTCAGCTGAGAATTTTATTATATTTTCTTATGTTAAAACATACATGATCACTTCAAACCATGGTTTGATGCAGTCTGGTATGATGCTGTGATGAATGTTTTCTCTTAACTCTCTTAAAGGGCTCTTGTTGGGCAGAAAAGACCAAGTTGGAAGCTCTTATTGCCAGGCTGTGATAATCTTGCCATTAACACTATTCGGTCCAGGAACAGGTTTCTTTCTATCACAGCCTTCATTTCAAGTGCAAGAAGGAAAACAGTGGTCTTAGTGCCTTATATTCTTACTGATATTAACAAAAATCCCTGTTGATGTCTCTCTCTATATGCAGACATATCTGTCCTTTACAAACTCTGCCCCTATAGTTGTCTGATAAAGTTGTTTACCTTTAAATATTGACACTGCATATACTCCATTCTCTTTAAAGAGGAAAAACATTTCTCTGGTCCCTTCAACCCTTGACCTTACTAGAAGGATTATAAACAAGGATGTCTCTTCTTGCTAATTTTTTACCTTTTGGATCTGCAATCAATACTGCTACTTCATTGAGGCTGCCAAGCAGCAAACAGATGGCAGCAGCCGTTGACCATTGGCAATGGTGAGATGGGAAACACTGGCCTACAGTGACCTTTGACTGGGCTTGAAATTCCTCAGTTTGCCTTTAAATTCCCATCACTGAATAGTTCACATCACTCCTGGGCAATAATTGCAGTGTTTTCACATGTGCACTTCTGTTTCAAGTCGTCGCACTCTTAGGTTGATGTAATCTTTTCTTCAGTAATCAAAACTAGTTCCACATCTAAAAGATGCTTGGAGGGGAGATCTGTGACTGCAAGCAGCAATGTGAAACCACCCAGATGCAGATAAATTGCCATTCTCTCTCGCTGCACAGAGAAATTGTGTCCTAATGGTGTAGCAATTACTTTGTTTCTATGGTTACGTGTGTGAATGCTATAAATAATGTTTGATGTTTATAAACAATTCAGTTTACACTGAATTATATACACTATTTGTATGCTAATTTATGGGATGCATTTCTAGTTGTTTCGCAGCAATAGAAGAGCAAACAGAAAGCTGAAAGTTTTGTGAGCACTGCACTGAACCATGTGGTTATTAATTTTTCCCATGTTTATGTCCAAAGGAAAAACTGCATGAGCTGAATCTATTTCCTTATCATAACGTATACACTCAATAATGGGGAAAAAAAAATCCTGGAAAGAAAAACTTACAGAATTAACAGGTTGTTTTGCTACCCATCATCATTACTGTACTGGGGGTTTTGTACCAGAAGGTAAAAAGCATTTAGGTTACAATTCAGCAAAATGTTTCTGTGCATGCTTATTTTTAAGCTTGTAAAGTGATAAAATATCTTAGTTTGGTATTTTAAAATTGGGTGTTTTTCCCCACCTTTTATTATGTAACAGCAAAATATTTTCTCTGTTTTATATTTGGCCATGAATTTTCACGATTTCTTCACAAAACCAACAAAGAGCTGCTGGTATTTGATCAAATAATGTAATAAATTCACTGCAACAGCAGTTTATTTGCTAGTCACAAATAGTGGTGGGGGGAAAATGGGGCTACTACAAGTATTTAATGGAGTTGCAAGAATGGTTGCAGTGAAGGCAAATTTTAATAAGTGGCATGTGAATGTCCGCTGGCAGCTGGAAACACAGGGACGAAGGAACAGCTCTGAAAGGATGGAGCTCTGTCATCACCAGCACGTTGGGAGGCACGAAGGGAATCCCTCCTGCCTCCTCCTGCGTGGCTGGGGAAGCAGAGCTCCCTGGTGCAGCTCCTTGGCCACGGGCCAGCGCGACTGAAGAGCTGCACCTACCTCGGGAGCTCTAATTGCTGCCTACACACTCTGCGAGCAGTGTTTGTGCTTGTTGGGCTTGGGAGCTTTGATAGGCTTTAGCAGCCAGGCTGGAAGAGGGAAGCAAACACGAGTGAACAGATTCATGTTAACAGACTGTGAGTGCTCATAGGCCACAACACCTGTGGGCAGACACGTAGACAGCGGCGGGTACACCACTGAAACAGCAAGAAATGCCATTTACCCATTGTTAAGGAGTAAATGAAATACATTGCATTAAATTTGTTCCTTGGCAGTTGTCCCAGTTGAACTGCCATGCTGGTTAGCTGTGGACGCCCCTGTATTTACATTAAAATAGTTCAGAAAATTTCGCCTTTATTCATGCCCTAAGTATGCAAACTCAATCTCCTCAGTGTGAGCTGCAGGCAAGGCATCAAGGTGGGCTGAAGGCTGAGCTTACACCTCTCTGGTTCCTGGTTCCACACCATGGCTTCTTGCTGGTGGCAGGACAACCTCCCAAGGGCAGCAATGCCAGCCCATTCCCCTGCTCAGATTGGGTCCCCTGCCTTTGATTTCCTGACAGAAGCCACAGCCAAAATGACACAAATGTAATATTTGCTTTATCATCTGGGCAAGAGTTGTTTGTTTGCCTCATTCACACTCGGAGTGACTCCTCAGCCTGTGCTGAAGCTGTGTAGCAACAGGCATGTTTATTTTGCACTGTTTGGTTGCTGGTCTTGAAAAGAAAAACACTTGGCTTTTGGGAAAGCACCAAGAAAACAAACACGAGCCAAATAATAAGGCTAAATAATATGGGATTCAGTAAAGGGGCTGTTAACATTGTGACAGGGCTGCAGTGTCACTTGGGAGCCTCGGCTTGGGCACTGACTGCATCTTGCCCCTCCCTCTCTTAAATAACTTCTCCATCACTGGCCTCCAAGTGTTCCTGAGCTGGTGCCATGAGAAGCAGAAAGAACCACACCAAGTGTTCCAGCAGTTTGCCTGCAGCTCTCAAAGTAGCCTTCTGTAGCCTTCTGCCCTCTTCTCCCCCAGAGGATGCGGAAGTAGTCACTACTCAAGAAGTTCAGAGGAGCCAAGCATTTTCCATCTGGAAATACTGAAAGTGACTGAAAATCTTTCCAGCCACAGATTGCCTGTGGTGTGGCTGTTGGTATGAGTATTCCTGTGTTTCACAAATAGCTGTGATGAGGTTTAAAAACCCTGCTAAGTCTGTGCCTTGCTGCACCTACAGTGTGCTCCTTCATCCCCATGTTTGATTTGATCTCTGTGACGTGTCCTCTGCTACACTTGACCTCAGGACTGAGTTTTACCAGGGTTTGCTGAATGAAGGAAAGGGGAAACTACCCAGTCATTGGGCAATATTTCACAAATGAGATCTCAGGTCAGGCCAGTAAGCTCCTATTTAATCAGTCAAATTTATTTTAAAACTGTGACAGAATATGATAGTTTGTTTTAATGGTAGGTTTCTGCTATTTAAATACTGATTTCTGTGTTGTTTTGGGTTTTTTTTTCTCTATATCTTAATATCTTTAAAAAGTACTCTTAACACCTTTTGGCTTCATATATTTCTCTGAGATTAAGATGGTGGCATACTCCAGTTTTGTTTGATTTGGATGTCTGAATTTGGAAGAATAACAATAACAGAATATATCTGAGAAGGATTAGAGAGGGGAAAAACACAGGACTATCTTCTTTTGGAACTGAATATGAAACTCCACACCGTCACCTAATCAGGATTTTTACAAAAGTAGGAGGAAAGAAAGATTATAGGCTGCATTGGAACAGAAATGTTCAAAAAGATAACACACACCTTAACTAGGAGTAGGATGATTTCCCCATCACAAATACACAAACACACACACACAAAAGAATCCTGAAAAGTGTTCTCTTTCAAAGGAAGCACAAAAATTTATAGTTCCCTTGATTTAAGACAGGGTCTGGTTTGGACCAGCCAACTAATTTCAGTTTGATGTTTGTGAAATCTTTCTGTATCTTGTTCCTACTTTTTTTCAAGCTTTTAGATTAAATCTATTAAAATATGTAATTAAAATAATGTGAAAATTAGGACCCTGAGGAATCCTGCCTTAAAAAATGTTCTTACTCCCTAGTCTTCTCTTTTTATATTGAATTTGAAAGATGCATCACAACTCTATTTTGTTCTTGATTAACCCGTCTTTTTTCACCAAAGAATTCTTTTCGCATAGGTTGAGAGGTACACCAGAGTTAGAAAATTCCCTTGTTTAGTTCACAGCATCCTCTAGTCTGGCTTTGCTGGGTGTAGAGTCAGAGCTGAATTTGGTGAAGACCATCACCTTGGACAGGTTTCACATCAGGAGCTTGAGCAGGGCCTGATTTGATTTATTGCTCCTTAAGCTGATGTGTCTTACCTTGCAGTCATCCACAGTGAAAGGGGAAGCTCAGCCCCTGCCTCTTTCAGCTGGAGATGATGGGAGCAGGCAAACACTTCACTGCTTTGAAGTGCCAGCAGAAAGGCTTTCAGGATCGTGGCCAACACCCTCTGCAAGTGCCTTTTGGATCTGTCTCAGCTTGAGTAGAGACATTTGAACAGGTATCAGGTTGTGAGGGAGTGTAGCCAGCTAAAAAGCTGAAGTGAAGAAAGAAGCTCAAGTTAACCCACCTAGGGAAAAGAGGCAGCTCTTGAATGCAAAAGGCTTTAAACAGAAAGCTGAGGGTACTGTTTTTAGAGGAAAGCAAATGCAGGTCCTAGGGAAAGCATTAATTTAGCTGGGTTTTGAAAAATTTTATTTCTGTTTATTCTGTTTGCCGGTGGGTAGTTAGGCATGGGGAGACAGTTTCAGGAATTACCTAAAACAAAAATTGACAGTGCTGGTACTTTCACTAAATGTGTTTTATGTATACATGACTTCCTAATGCAGAATCAAAAACTACAAAAATGGTTCAAATACTAGTAGAGGGCATTCAATTCACTAAATCTTAACTTCCACTTCAGGAAAACATCCCTAAAGGGGTGTAGGACCTCTTATTATCTGCTTGTAGAATCCAAGAGTGCTAGTTCTCACTTTAAAAAGTAATATGATTTGAAAAATATGCACTGATTAAAAATTAACATTTTTCCACATGTACATTTTCATTTTAATATTAAGTTTGCAAATATAGCCAAAGCATACAATGGCATCACCAGGGATTGTTAATGGCTCATTGCTTCCTCTTCCAGGTCTTTGGGACTGAAAGGTGATATTTACAGATACCTCTAAAATGAGGATACCTCTGGATAAGTTAATGGGAACATTACAAACTCAGGAGTTTCTGGTTTATGCTACTGAAGACTAGAGAAGCTGAATTTGAATAAGGTGCTTGGGAACAAGGAAATTTGGTGTTCTGACCTGATGTCTGTGTCCTTTTGCTACATTTTTTTTTCCTTTCCTAAAATTAGCTTTATAATTTTATTGAGTATCTCAGGGGTTATTTCTGTTTCATGGAAACATTTCAGCACAAACTATAGGAACTGTTGGAAAGGGTTTGGAGATGTAGAGTGCTAGGGGTGTAATTAGCCAAAATCAGTGTGGGTGAGAAAAGTCCAGGATATCCAACTTCTGTAAAAAGACCTTCAACCAGAATAAAAGAACAGAGGCTTATTCCAGGAACATTAATGCTTGGGAGTGGCTCTGTTTGACTAAGAAAATGCCATTAGAACCAAGTATTTATGACTAAACACACTTGAATAGAAAACATGCAGAGAAAAGTCTTGGTAGTTTGTTTGTCAAAAGCTGGCTGAAGTGTAGCCCTGTAATAATTATGTACTGGATATCACAGCCAGAGAAGCTGGTAACCACAAACTGACTTCCTCATTCCTTCTCCTTCCTCCAGGAGTGGTTTGGATTAGGTAGTTAGCTGAAATTTCCAAAGCACGTGTTTTCTTACCATGCTGCTGCGACCCATCTCCAGGTACTTCTTGCTTAGATTACCCCTAACTCCTTTTTTTTTTTTTTTATTTCTTTCATGAAAAGAAAAGTTTATTAATGGATTGACTCAGTAAATCTTTCCCAAGTCCCTCTGCATGTGTGCACACACACAGGGAGGACAGCAACTTAGACACTAAAAAAAAAAAGACAACTGGGCACTGTTGAACACAATCCAACTTTCTGGTTCCTTGTCCTGAACAACAGATATTCTGTATCACCTAATATTAACAAACAAAAGACTTTTTCCCACGCCATTATATATTTACATTAGCCTACTCTTCAAGCTTGGCGTGTTGGCTTCCTAAGACTATTTGATCCCAGATGCAGCTCTGTGCCAGAATTGCTGGAACAAAATGCAGTGGGTGGACAAACCTGTCCCGCTGCATTGCTTCTGGCCTTTTCAAAACAGAAAGCATTTATCTGACTCAGTACTGTAAATGTACTAACAGAGCATACCAGTGATGGTTTTCTGACTGAAAGTGCCTGCATCTGCTCAAAAGGTTAACACGGGTGCAGATCAAGTGCATATCATGACACATTTGTTGATATCAGCCAGGGGCAAACATTAAGTAGCTTATCTTTTAAAGAGAGAGATAAGGAGGAAGGGTTGTGAGGTGCTTGCCAATAAACGTATATCCATCAGTACTGTTGCTCCTGTGTGCTGCAGGAACCACAGCAGGTAGGGCTGGTAACAGCGCTGAAATCCAGGACATCTGAGTCCAGCCCTTACTCTTGGCTTTTGCTGAGGCCTTTGGCAGGGGATTTAGAACTAAATTAGACTGCCTTCTCTTCCTGACCAGGTGGAGGGTGAGGTTTCACACATATCCCCTTTTAGCAACTGCAAAATCATAGAATCACAGAACAGTTTTGGTTAGAAAAGGCTCATAAATATCATCTAAATCCAATTCCCCTTCTGCTTTCCATTGAGACCTACTAATAAAAAAAAATACCTACAAATAAGAAAGGAGGTCTTATGAGAAGTTATTGGGTGCTGATGACACAGACATATGGAAGACAATGTAGAAGACTTGTATCCCTGTATTTCAGTAGGAGGCCACAAAATCCACTCCCCTTGAAAAGGGAAAATTGAGGAAGGAGCTTATAGAAATTGTTCTGAATATCTGCAGTGAGTATTTTTCAGATATGCACACACACATACATTTTTATATATTTACATGTATCTGTATGTTTGCGTGGGAATGCATGGATAATGTGCATGCATTTTAGGCTTTTTGTTTGGGATATAAGATGCAATTTGAGGACTGCCTTTTTTCCCTCTCTCTGGGTATGATAATTCCTTCAAGTATCATGGAATCATAGAATATCCTGAGCTAGAGGGAACCCACCAGGATCGTCGACTCCAGCTCCTGGCCCTGCACAGACACCCCAACAATCCCACCCTGTGCATCCCTGAGAGCGTTGTCCAAACGCTCCTGGAGCTCTGACAGCCTTGGGGCTGTGACCATTCCCTGGGGAGCCTGTTCAGTGCCCCAGCACCTTCTGGGGGAAGAACCTTTTCCTGATATCCAGCCTAAACCTCCTGCTATGTGTATATTCCTATGTCTTGAAAGAATGCAATACTTACCTCAGCAAAGTGCTGAGGTGATATCTAGCACTACAGAAAATTCTGTGTTGTGTCTAGCGCTACTGAAAATACATGATTGTTAAATTTCACTGCCTTTTGAACAAGCCTAACATGGAAGCTGAGCTCAGCTGGGTGCAAAGGCAGGGTGCAATCCTTGCAGGTAGTTGGGATGAAGTTGCTGTGAGAGCCTTTCAGTGCAGCCTGGATCCACTGTGGTGAAAGAACCAGGAGAGGACTGCAATGGACATCCATTAGGATTGTCCACAACCAGTATCATAACACTATTAAATGTTCATCCCTTGAACAGGAGTTCTCTGGACAGCTTATATGTTTTGAGGAACTCAAAATCATAAATAAGATGCTTCATATGAAACTACTTCAATCAAATCACTGATTTGTCCGGCTTTAACAATTCTCTTTGAAATAATTTCTGCAGGGAAATAGTCCATGCATTAAATCAGGAGTTGGAGATTGGTTGGAAGAGAGGAGCGGGTGGCAGTAAAAAGCAAAAGCACAGCAAATTTCACTGACGTAGTGGAGTATCTATTCCACAACATACAAAATAATAAAGCTTGCACTTAAAAAACCTAAGGAAAATGGAATTGGTGCCCAAGAGCAACTGAGGCAAATGGTAGAAGGGAAATGGAAGTTCATTCACATGACAAAATTTTTGGTGCTTAATTTCCACAGATAAATTATCCAGCGTTGTCTTCCTAGAGTTTTTCTCCAGATGAGAGGGAGAAGGTCTGTCAGAGCTGAACTGAGGCCCCCCCTGGAGCAAGATTGCTCTCCCTATTGTAGAGGGACTCCAGAGAGGCTGTCACTTCCCTTAACCCGTCTTTTAGTCTTTTAAGTTGAGTGGTGTGAATAGCCTTCAAAATGCCTTTGGGTTTCCCTTTACCCAGAGATTGAGGGAATGCTCCTTTTCATTCTCAGCCACAAGAATTAAACAATAAGATCAAAATCTTGTAATCTCCTTGGGAATTCCTTTTAGTTGTATGGGATCTAAAATGCAGGGTTTTCCCTAAATTGCTGGGCAAATGAAGGCAGAGGCTAATCATACAGCTGGCTTTCAATGCAAACATTTCCAGTCTCTGGTGTGATTGCCAGTTGTTTGGGATCGCCTATGAAACAAATATGTTAATCGTTTTTATTACCTATGCAAGTTTTAGTCTCATTAAGCTGTTTTTTTATTGATCTGAAGATCTGTTTGCATCAAGAATAAGAGGACCTGGAAACAAAACAAACTTCAATATTTCAATTTTTTGGTCTTCCATAGCACTAACTTCTGAAAAGAATGATCAAAATAGACTCGCAGTGGGGTCTCCAAACAGCTAATAATTAGTATATTGCTTTTAGTAAAAAGAGCACGACTAAAGATTTTGAGTTTACAGTTCCCTCTGTCTTCGTGCTCTATGGAACACGTTGCAAACAATTACCATGTATTATGTGAACTGCCATTCTTCACTGAACAAATCTTTTAAGGCAAACATATCTGTACTGCAGGAATGTGCAGGGGGGAAAAGCCCTAAACCTTCATTTAAAAAATTAGATGCAAATTTTAAATTTGCGAATATATGTTCCCTGCCAGAAAATGATCCCCTACCATTTCCTAATAGCAAATAAAACATGAAAAAGAAAATACTTGCCAACCTTTAGGTAGGCTTGTTCAAGTCTGAATATGCAGAGATAGGCAGGGACTTTGGATTTGAGAGGAAATGAGTTTGTGGGTGAAGTTCAGCCTACAATGCGGTTTGTTCAGCACACAGGAGGTTTCTTACAGTACCAGTAACAAACTGAAATTGCTTACAACTTCCCCTGCCTTTCCAGCTTTGATGGTTTTTTCCCTTAGGCACAGTTTTTTTTGTGTATATCCCACATCTTGTTGTGGCCATCACTCAGAGAGAAGAATGTTGGGTCTTTACTGTACCATTTCCCATATCGCCTTCGCTGTGGGAACTGTCATTGCAACAAAAGCTCTGAAGGGCTAGAAAGGAAATGTGCAGTCATTCCGTCCAGTTATGAAAATTGATATGAATGCAAATTAGCTTTATAGAAAGCATTTTCTGCTGAATACCATTTGTGCCTTCAGTAGTGAAAGCCACACTGAGTTATTTGCATGGGAAAGCTGCTGTAAGGGAAGGTCTTGGTTTGTTACCTTCAGCATCACTTTGGGGTTTTAACCTTCAACTAAGAAAGAAACCCATGGAAATACGTTTAAAACTTTAGGTGACCTGCTTACAACATGTTTTTGATTGGTTAAAAGATTTGCAAATCTTTTGATGAGTTTCATCTAGTTTCCAGATGTCATCGTAGAAACAAATGTAATATTAACGTGTGCTATAAAAACTTCCTGCAGCTCTATTAACAAGTTTCCCATGATGTAATTAGAATCAAGGTGCAGTGTTTTCTTTGGCATCTGCGGGTAAAATGCTGTGCATACTTATGCTGCTGTAAACCCAGGCCAACTTAGTTCATTTTAATGAAGTTATTTTGGACTCAGTTCATGTACAATTTCACTATAGCTCTATCTATATCTGGATATCTTCCCTGAGGGTAAGTAAATACAGCAAAAGTTCTACATTTTCTTCAGATTTTGTTTAAGAAGGCACTATTCTCAGTATCAAAGAAGTTGTAACTATTCTAACCAAGGTAAATGCTGTAAAATCCTTCAGGTTCAGATTCAGGTAACGTTTTCAGATGTCAACCCTCTCCTCTACAGCTCTTATTCCTCTCTGTTTGCTAATCTGTTATGTGAGGTTCATGGTCAAGCACCGTTTTTGAGTTGGATGCCAAATTTCTATCACAAAACCTTTTTTTTTTTACACCAAAAAATTTATCTTTTCGTTGTAGCCAGCTAAAGTCTCTGGTTGTAGCAATGTTGGTGCCAGTTTCTCTGTAGCACTGGTGTAGGTAGATGGCTTGAGACTGATACCACACACAATTATGCTCATTACTATTTTTCCCAAAACACAAAAACTGCTTAGGACTTTGCATTTGCCTATCAATTCTCATGTGGAGAAGCCTGTACACAAATGGCCTTTTCATAAGACCTTGTTGCCTTTTTTTTTTCCTAAACAAAGAACAAATAAAAGGAAAAGGAACTAGAAGGGGAAAAAATTAAGTTTTAATGGAAACACATCTCATCTTTTGTTTTCTGCTTGCCATAAAACATTAACATAGTAAACAAATTGATCTTTGCTCTTAAGTTCTTTAATAACATAAAGTATTTTGAGTTTTGTCATGTCTAAAGTATGGTTAAACCACGCGTTGCTGGTCATATTCCAACCTCTATTGTCACAGGTCTTTGACACCAAACTACATTTTTAAAAATAAAAATTGTGTGTAACCCACTCCTATTCACAGACACCTTCATTAAAAGTTGCCATTTTGGGGGGTGTTTCGGTATATTAGTGGTAATGGTGTTTTCTGACCAAAACTACTTTTCCTTGGGACATATATCAAAGTCCAAGCATTCCCACTGCCAGCCCCTGCTTTGTGCCATAGAGCAGCTTTTTGAATGCTGCACCTCCACATGAGCAAAGCTTTTGTAGGATGCTCTGAAATATTACATTCTAGACAGCTAACCCAGTCATGGGACGGTTACAGTGGTCTTGTAATAGCAGACAGAGCGATTTCAAATACGGGTGTGGAAGAGAGAAACTGTCACTTTGGTCCACTTTTCAGAGCGGTTGGTGTTATAATATATAACCTTTTTTCCTTTTTTTCTTTTTTTTTTGACGCAGTGTAGTTCTCAATAATTTAAAATACTCTATAGACATTTAAACGATATACAATAATATAACTTAATTGGATTCCTCAATTGTACTTAACAAATACTATTCTAATATATTTACAGTATCTAGTACCATAAGACTGTGCATTACTGTGTTTGGGAGCTTTATTTGCTTCCTGTCAAGAATGTAGTGAAAGTACAGTATTATCACTATTATCCAACAACAATACCCATGAATCCAGGGACTTTAAATTATACGAAGTGAATCTAGTATTTTGGGGGGCCCTGTTGACTTCTGTGAAGTTGCACTCATTCATGCCAAGGCTGGTATTTAGAAATCAACAGCAACATCAAAAGAAAAAAAAAAAAAAAAAAAAAAAAAAAAAAAAGGCAATTTTGCATTGCTCTGTGGGGGAGTTATCAAAGGGGTCTGATTTTCAGAGGATAAGTGCTTGGGGTCAGAAAGGCAGGTCCTCACAAGTGTTCAAATGAAGATCCCCAAATCTTTAGTTGCCTTTGATAATACGGGTCCACAAATTACAGAGGTAATTCTGGCTCATTCACATATTCAGCACAGGAGCTGGTGAAGCTCTAGGTCCACCAGCCCCTTGCCCCAAGAGCACCATGTGGATGGACAAGTGCTTCTGTGTCAGGTGGGGAGGGCTTATGGCTCTGAAGCCCCTCAATACAAGTAATGAAATGAAACAAAAGCTAAAAATGCAGATATGCAGATGTAAGGACATTTTTAATCCAAGTTTTCAGAAAATCAAGCAGGGACCCTTGGGACAAGCAAACAATTACATGGTTAAGTGGGCTGTGCCATAAGTGGGCATATCTGGGCTCTTGGGGTTAAAACACTAGATTTTACAGCAGTAAAATATCTGAGGCTGTTTTAAAAATCTCTCGTAATGAAAAGGTGTGGGAATTAGGATTGAGTGCTATTAAGAAGTGAGCTTCTTTCTTTTAACATTCATGTGCTTACCAGGGGGTACATTATTGCCAACCTTAAAATAACGATGATACAGACGAACCCAAATTTTAGCTTTCTTATGCTCATGAAGCCGTGACAGCTCAGAGGTTGCAGCAACCTAGAGCTCAGCTGCCAGACTTTCATTGACTTCTGAGTGCATACTGAGCATAAGTTATTTAAAAATCTTGGAAATATTAACTTTCAATCATTAAAGGGAAAACACAATGCCTGGAAGATCCTGCCAGTGCATTCAGTGGCAAAGCAAAACCTTTGATATTTGTTGAAGCACGTTTTTGTATCCTAAAACTTCCTATGAGGAGCTGTGAGCAGGTGCTCCACAACTCAGGCCTGAGTCTAAAAAAGTCATTCAGGAGGCAAGCAGGAAAAGTCAGTATCAAATATTGGTAACCAAAGTTTCATGTGATGTTTTCGCTCAGTTCTGGCAATTGCTTAAGGCCTACAGTAATTGAATTCTCTAATCGTGGAGTGACAACAGATCAGTAGCATTGAAGAACTTAGGGAGAACCAAATACAAAAGTCATAAAGTCAGAGTTCCAATAAGTTTACATTTAGTACAGAATTAAGACATAGCTACCCGTTAGTGCTTAGAATTTTTTGATACTATTAAAAACATAAATAATTATTTTTAATGTTCATTCAAGGAGTTCCAGTGTCACTGGCAGCTGTTGTAATTTTGTGAATGTCTGTTGGGGTTTTATTCCAAACTGATAGTGGAGTAATTCTGTCATAGATTTTTCTCCCTACCAGTTGTCTTCTCTCTACCTGCTTGCTTAGAAATTTTGGTTTTTGCAGTGAGAATGCTGTGTTCTAGTCAGTGAAGATTTCATTTCCTTAAAAAAAGTCTTTGTTTGCACAGGGCTAGACAGTTTTGTTGCTGTAAAATAGGAGAAAATGTCTTTCTTTTAAATGTCATGGGAGCTGCAATGCAATCAGCTTCTCTGATATGTATAATTTAAAACACTAAGAGAACTCTACAACACCCAGATTGTAGTTTAAAAAAAAATAGAGAGAGACAGAGAGAAAGTTTCACGTGGTTGTCAACATCACCTTAATCCTGTTGCCCTTGTTTCCAAAGCAGTTACAACAGCCAGCCAGCCAAAATGCACCATCCTTAGAAGTATAAGTGGTAGTGGGGAGGGAGTGGTTGTGGTGTTGGCTGGGGTTCTTTTCCCCAAGAGGATTAGATGTGCAAAACCATGCTGTTGTTTGTTGTACTCCACTTTCCTCGCTCGCGGTGGCTTGTTCTGTTTGTTTGCACGTGATGCCGTTATTTGCAGGTGAACACCTCTGTCCGCTCACTGCACGTGTTGCACTTCACAAAGCAGCACCAGTGGAATTTGCAATTGCATTGCCACACCTTGGTGTACTGGTGTGTGTTGTACCCTCTTCCACAGCACATCATGTCACACCCGTCCGCATTGGGAGAGGTGCGGTTGCAGAGTCGTCCCTGGGTGCCGACGCTCCCTGTGGAAGCATCTTCCTCACAGTAGTTGGGTGACTTTTCGATATACACTAAATCTGTTTCCATGGGTTTCTGGTAGCTCTTAATCTGCTTGATCTTCAGGAAGGTTGGCTGTCTCAGTCTACTGGCTCGTACCACCTCCACTTGCACGGCAGCGTTGTATTTCTCTTTCAAAATATATCCAATCTCTCTGAATTTAGGAAGCGTGGTCCAGCAGGTCTTAGTTGTACAGGAACCTGAAACTCCATGACACTTGCATTCCAATTTCATTCTCTCTTCAAGAACCTATGTGTACAGACATTTGCGTATTGTTACTGCAGGAAAATAGTATTGCAAGCCTGCCTAAACCTGGGTCTGTTTAGTTCATATGAATATTCATTACTGCTGATTGAAAATTTTTGAATGCATGCTTATAAATCTTCTCACCTCCCAGCAGAACGCTCATAACACATTTTGCTTCAAGTGGCACCTGGTTGGAAATACAGTGTTCTGTCATTTTTTGGGAAAACATTTCCATTCTGTTTCCAAATATTGGAGAATATTTACTTACGTTTTAGAAGACATTTCTTTGGAGCCACAGGGGACTTAAAATTTTTCAAATAGTTTTAATTTTGAAAACAGAAAAAAAAAAGGGGGTTGGGGTTTTTTAAGTGGCATAAGATTCAGAATACTTAATTGCTTTAAGTAATGATCAAAGAATGCTTAAAAAGAACAGTAAATACTGTGTGACTGAATAAGCCTACATGCAGGGAGGTGGAACAAGATGATCTCTAAGGTCACTTCCAACCCAAACCATTTTATGATTCCATATTCACTGCATAATTAAAGATTTTGCCTATATACATATACCTATACCACCAGTGGCAAACTTATGGACTATTTCACCCACAGAACATCCCATTCCCTTTAAAAGCAGCACTCATTGCAGTATTTAGTCCAACTATTAAGTGATTAATTATCGACAAATACAGTTTTTTGCACCAGGGCAATGATAACACAATATTAGAGGGGAGAAAATCCACTAAAGGGTCCTGCTCAACAGTGAGCCAAAGAAAAATGTATTGTTGTAGAGGAGGTTCAGCCAGAGGGGTTTAATTCAGAGTCAGAAGGGACACAAACTGGTGGGTGCCCGGGCTCATGCTCCACTGTCATTCTGCCATTTCTGCTGCAGGCAAGCCGTGCCACAACGGGCACATCTCTCCTTCCCTGGGCCAGGTTGTGCCCGGGGGGAAGGCGAGTGACACCCTCCCTCTCCGTGTGTGCAGCAGAGGGAAGCCAGCCCCACGGAAGTGCCTCTCTGTTTTTCTGCCCTTGCGCTACCACTTAAGCCTGACCATAATTACACCCACAGGCATCATTAGCTTATGAAAATCAAGGCCTAAGAACAAAGCGAACTGATCTTTCCCCTTTGCAATGGGATGCTAACAAAGAAATATGAGCTACCGAGCTTGTCTGAAAGCATTACCGATGCTGCAGACCATCTCCTGTAGTGGTTTCGCTACAGATCCCAGAACATGACTGAAATGGGCAAAGGATAAAAGGGCCGAAATCTGAGTACAATGGCATAATGAAGTAGGAGGGAGTAAAAAATGCTTACTGCTTCAGAAAGTGGCCTTAAAATAAAAGCTGTAGGGATCTGGTTATCCCTGCAAATAGAGGGCACCCTCCTGAGTTGTTTGAGTTTCACTTAAATTGTATGGTTTGTTTTCTCCCGAATTTCTGGGGTTTCAATATTAAAGAGAATATTTGGATTTGATTCTCCCTTGCCAACATACGGTAGCAAGTAAAAGACAGCTGAGCAACCTATGCAAGAATCATAAAATATCCTGAGTTGGAAGAAACCCATTGAGTCCAGCTCAGGACAACTCCAAAATCCCACCCTGTGCATCCCTGAGAGCGTTGTCCAAACGCTCCTGGAGCTCTGGCCGCCTTGGGGCTGTCCCCATTCCCTGGGGAGCCTGTTCAGTGCCCCAGCACCCTCTGGGGGAAGAACCTTTTCCTGATATCCAGCCTAAACCTCCCTGACACAGCTCCAGCCGTTCCCTGGGTCCTGTCCCTGGTCCCAGAAAGCAGAGCTCAGTGCCTGCCCCTCCACTGTCCCTCAGGAGGAGCTGCAGCCCCTGCTGAGTGATGGGATCGGTCTGCTCATACCTTAGACCTTCTGGAACCATGGGCTTTACCCAGGTCAAGGTCAAATTAGCCTATCAGAGGCAGAAGAGGTGTTTTCCAGCAAGGTTTACTGAGTTGGGGAAGAAATTCCTGTAGGTGCAACTGCTCTAAAAGAAAATCATCAAGGCTGTGATGAGCCGGGTTTTTTGTGGATGCTGGAATGCACTGTATCACCTTCCTGTCTTCCTACTGGTAGAAGAGAAAACTCGCCACCTTCTGCTGCAGCAGCAGCATTTCAGTGGCAGTGAGGAGATGGATGCACTGTGACGTGCTCTGCGGCCTTTTAGGGGTCTCCAGGATCTCCTCTGTATCCATTTCAGGTCTATGCGAAAGATCTTTCTCCAAAGACCCCCAAATAAGGTTTCAATCCTGTTCCACAAATCTGGGTTCCAATAATCTGTTGTTATTTAGATGTGTTTGTAGATATGTATGAACATGCTTAGAAGTTGTGCTTGATATTGCTGAAGAATGTTTGGTTTTGTTGAAACTAACCGCCTCCTACAGCTTTCTCAACATGCAGTTGCAGCTGCAAGAACTGCAGCAAAATCCACAACAAGAGGTGGATGGAGGCAACATTCACACCTCCACCAAAGAACTCTGTGATCTAAGGATTTCCAGGAAAGCATTGCCAATGGGATCTGTCACCCCTGAGTCATATTCCTCCCCGAGCAGCAAATCTTGGTGAAGTGTACATATTTTATCATGCTCTACATGTGCTTCTGGTGTCTGCATTTTGGTTGCAAAGGCCAAGTCAGTAACTTGCTAAGAGAGTGGGAGGAGGTGAAATTCATGAGGCTCCTTGTTCTTCTGTGGGCTCAGCACTGTGGGCACTGTCCCAAGGAGCCTCTGATGTGCTTCCCTGATATATTAGAAAGTGTCATTGTTCCTGAAAGACAGACATCACTCGTTTCGATGTCCTGAGTGACATCTTTGGAAATGTATATTTGTATATGGATGCCTGTCTGTCTATATAATAATTGTTTGCCTGTGTGTATTTGGTTGAGATGCTGATGTTTATATACATTATTACATATATTATATATATATATAATTTATAGACACTGCTTGGCAGCCTCTATAGTACAATCTCCAGCAACTTTATTCTAAAACTTTATTTTATTTTCTTTTTTTTGCCGTTGTCTTTCTGAAGGTCCAGTTTTGTGATTCATTTTGGCGAGCAGAAACCTGATTTCACTGCTGTGTTTTTTCAAAGGTTCCCACTGTTTGTGATGGTGGGAGGACTTGCAAATGCAAGCCATGCAGGCTCAGAAAAGCAGAAGTATTAATTCATGCTCCTGAAGCCAATCTTGCAGGTTTTTTTAATTCTTTTGGAGGCTTCTCTCATGAATGTGGAATGCTTGGGGTTACAACACTGAGCAGAGGCCCAATCATCAGGTAGTTAAATTCCTGAATGCTATAATTTGTGTGCCCACAGTCAGCTGTGGGTATAAAATTGTGCCCAAAAACTTGGAGGTCAGGGAATACAAGGCCCAAACTAAGCAGATTCTAAGCAACAATTTTTCCCCCTCTTTCCACCCAGATGCTGCAGAGAGCCCCTCCTTGCTGACAAGCCAGCATGCTCTGGCCCTCCCAGAGGAATCTCTCTCTGTGTGGTATCTTGAGCAGCTTTCCACTTGCTAGGGAGGTGCCATGGGACCTGGCAAAGGTGGCCAGATCTGACCTTGTTTGCTCAATGCTCTGAATGAAGAGCAACTAACATTTTGCTTCCTAAACGTCCCTCCAGCTCAGCTTTCCTCAGCAAAATTCCCATCAAAGCTCTGACCTTGAAACTTAAAGGTACTTATTGACTCAAATCGAAGACACTATGCCAAGCTAGGTGCTTAATTAAAGATTGAAAATCATTAGCTCATATGAGCCACTCTCTCAGCAGTTTCATTTGTCATATGTCAGTGCCTCGTATCTAATCTTGAATGGTTTACAGCAAGATCTACCTCCCAGAGCAAATTCCCATCGCTGGGCTGTGCTGCCTCAAATTAATCATAGGAACATTCCTCAGGTCCCTTTTCCACATACAGGCCCACTCCCACCCCAGAATGATCTTGCCAAGTAAAATTTTCTAACTACTGCTACTTTGTTAAATGAATTGTGAAATATAACATGAAAGCTTTCTTAATCCCACATCTTTTTATACCTATATAAATCATACATTTAAAATGCAATTTAAGGGCTGTCTGCTGCCAGTGAAGTAGAAAAAGACTTGTGAAGACCAAAATAAAACAAAATTATATGCATGAAAAGAAATTAATTTTTTCAAATTCCATATCTAGATCCAACTGCATAACATCAGATGCAGTTTCTGTACATAGTAAAAATCCTATTTGGATAAAGTATGTAAAAACAATAGTTACATTTTGTGTGTCTGTGTGTTTTGGCTTACCCCTACTGGTTTGTGTTTTCCTTAATGGAAATGCACATTGTTGGACCAAACGTTGAATGTAACAAAATCCATATAACTTTTTGACTGAAGTATCAAAAAGAAATAAAAGACTTTAAGAGTTTTGCCTCATCAAATATGCAAGTGATCAACTTTTTGTTTTGGGGAATAATTACCAAAAGAGACGGGTTCTGATCACAAGATGTCACCACTTCTTTGATGCTCATGCAGCTGCAGCTACGAGAACTGATGGCTTGCTGATGATGTGTGGGCACTGGCTAACCCAAGTCTCAGTGCAGCCTGGGGCCCACCACTGCTGACAAAATGCTGATCTCCTGGACCCATCTGGGAATCCAAGCTGATTTTGTTTGGGTTTGGTTTTTTATCTTGGATAGGCAGGGGTGTAACTAAGATTAGTAGGGTGTAATGCTACTCCTCTAATACAAATGTCCTGAAATTATTCTTTGTTAACAGCAGATCACAGAGCCCAAAATTGACCCGTTCATGCCGTGTCTCCTTGGGTTGTGCCCAGCCCTGTAAAGAGGGAACATGGAGCCAGAAGGAGAGGAATAAGGGTACTTCGGCTGCATGGTTTTCTTTCTGCTCCTCTGTGAAGCTGTTCCATCAAGCATCACAATAGTATTTATGTTCTGTGGGATGTGGCATGAGGAAGTGAATTACTGTGTTTATTCCTCTTGTCACATCCCTGTTTTTCTTATTGTTTAGTTTAATGAGAGCAGGGAGCCTCTGTTTTGCAGCAGGTCAGTATCCAGACACAGCATGAGGTGGTTGTTCCCTTGCACTGGCCAGAGCTTAGCAGGGCTGGGGACCATCGAGGGTGCCAAGAGGTATCAATTCACCTCCTCCTGCCCTCCACTTGCCTCCCTAGGAAAGGCATTCTCTTCCATAGTGTCCCCACTTAATGCGTTGAAAAAGCTGAGGAAGGCCCACTGCACTCTTTACACAAGTTCTCCTTCTGGCTACCAGGAAAATTAACCCAGCATTTTGGGACCTGCTGCCCATTAGATGGATGTCCCTACTGTTATGAGGATGAACAATAGCCTAATCCATCAGGGTTTCTTCTCTACTTTCTAGGAGAAGAGAAAATAGCTGTTTGAGAAATAAACTGCTACAATTGGTTAAAACTTTCTGAATGTTATTTTTACAGTGAAATGTTGCAAAAAGCAATTATCTTCAGAAGCATCCTCCCAATCATCCCCAAAGCAAGTGTGCTTGCAGTGTCCCACTCTCTCTTCTACGGAATTTGTTGTAAACCTTACAGGTAAAATTTTAAATGTCACCTGAAATAGTTAAAAATATTTCACTGGTAGTTTTTTTTCTGTCAGGCAGAACAGATGTGTCAGGTTTGAGGCTGTGCAGTGATATTTCACTGATGTTTGATACATGTCTTGCATGCATTACATGGTATGCATGCGCATGCGCATTTCTTGAATAAAACCATTTAGCAAGTCCTAAAATATTTGGCTATTACCCCCTCTAATTTTAAAGCAAAATGTTCAAAAAGTAGGGTAGTACCAGATGTAGCTGCTGGCAGTCTGTGTTAAGGGTGTGTTTCTGGAAGAAAAAAATAGGCTAACAAATCCAGCCCAACTGGAAGCAGGAGATCTATCCTCATGAGATTTTGAGCCAAAGCTAGCATATTCAGGACATATGGATAAGCCCTTAGTTATCCATCTAACCCACCCAAGCTGTAACACCAAAATCTTTGAAATTGGATTTATGTAACTCTCTGCAAATCACTTTAAGTGGGAAGATGGAAAGTATAGCATGAAGCGCAACTATCGAAAGCTTTTCTTTCATGAGTGGTCTCGCAAGGGGTGTGTAGTGAGCTAATTTGTCGCTTTTAGAGAAAGAAACTTTCAGCAAATGATGGACTCGAGGCTGTAAAACCTGGAAAGTCACATTCCTTGCATCGCTGAAATGACTTAGGAAACAAAGTCACATTTAAAAGAATATTTTAGGCTTATAAGAGCATAAAATTAGTTGGCTTTTCACCTTTGAAACTGGGGTTCAGCCTCCACTGTGACTTCAGAACATTTCATTCAGAGAGTCTTTTTCTGGGCATTGCTTCTTATGTCTACACCCTGTCAGGTGGCCGTGTGGGCAGTCTGCAGCATATCAGGTGCTGTGCATCTTGCAGGAGTGAACTGATTAATTATAACGCTTCATGTGAGGTGAAGGGAGCTTACACTGTCTTACACAATATGTGCACAGACAATATACATAAATGTGTATAAATATCCATAATTACATGCACACACACACTGCATATATTTATGTCTGTGTATGTATATATAATAAATAATATAATATAATACAATATAATATAATATAATACAGTATAATTTTAATATCTTTATATGTGTATGTATATAAGGAACGGTAATCAACAAATCACCTCATTAGCTGTTCTACAGCCAAAACAAGTGAGCAAAAATACTCTTCCCAGTACCACAGGCCTGTTGCACCAGAAACTATGAGAAAAAACATGGCTTAGATGGAAATGTTGTGATTGAATTGTCCCAAGTAATTGAAAAAGCTCTTCTGAAGAGAGTCTAAATTATTTGTTTTTTCCCCACACTCTTATTGTTTCATATGTAAAATAAGCTGTTGTCATCTTCCAGGCATTCCAAAAAAACAACAGGAAAAACCCACTGCCGCTACAAAGGAGTAAATACTGGGATGGTATCAGGCTGAGTTGCTGGCAGTCAGTGTGATGAGTGTGTTTCTGGAAGGGCCAGTTTGTTCTCCATATAACCACAGTCACTGTCTATTGTAAGAGCCTAATTGATTGATAAACTGTTAGAAACATTTCTACTTTTTCATAAAAGCTGCAATCTGCTACCAATTTGTCAGTTCGTTCTTTTAACTCACCCCATAAAAGCAAACAGAAACCTCCATTTTTATAAATGAGATTCCCTGTGAGAGACGGTCATTGTTTTGAAGCTTTCAACAAAAAGTTAAGATTAATGATATGTGTTCCCAGATGTTACTCTAAGTTCATTTATCCCAGAATAAAGACAGTTATTTCTAAAAATACACGGTAGAAAGCTGTCTCATAAAACAGCATCAAAGCTGACTTGGTTTGTTGGTATTTAATTTTTCATTACTCTGTCAAAGTTTTGCCCACAGATCTCTCCGTAATCTTTCAGATTTGCAACAAGACATTCTTTCAGTAACATTTGTGTTAGACTTATACTAGTCCTCCTTTGGGGGCTTGTTTTCCTTTACCACACTTGTACTTTCCATCCCAAATCACAGTGAGCGTTTAGAAACTGATGGAGAAGTTTGTTCTGCTCTTTCACACCGTGCAGTGCCACTTTACCACCAAGCACAGATCTTCCATCAGGAGCATCTTGTGTCACCAGAAATCCCTGAGCATTTATCTATTCCAAATGACACCAATGGCAGGATTATGATTTTGTCACTGGTGCTATTTATTGCAAATTTATCAGAAGCTTTGCAAACCTGCCATTAGCTGAAACAATTCTTAGAAATGCAATGCAGAGCCATTAGGGGATGCAGTGCAGGGCAATTAGGGGGTTCATTCATTCCACAGTCATCAGAATTTCCCTGAAAAGACTAAATGACATTTTTTTCCAAGGAGGTAATTTATCAGAGGGTTGTACTGAACATCTCAAACCTAGACTCAAGTAAAAGACGCCCCCAAGACTGTTTTTCCCCTCATCTGTTTGCAAACTTTGTGTAATTGTTTTTACAGCATGCTGCTTTTTCCATAAAGAAGAATTCCTCTAGGCTCTGCTTTTAGCAACAGTTAAATGCCAGCAGGCCAGCTTTTGAGAGCATCCCTACAAGGACAAAATATTAGAGCCTTACTGCTGTACTTACAAACCCCTCTGATGCCCAGGCAAGTGTGGGACAAGTGCTGGGAGAGATTGAAAATGGGCAAGATTTCTGAGAGCACATGAGAAAGTCCTTGCAGTGTTATAAGAGAACATTAAAAGAATTGCCCGAGGCGGGGGGGGAAAACTGGTGGCCAGAGTCTTGACTAATGATCCTAGCGATGAACTTCTGGCCACCTGGTAGATGCCAAGTGAGGTCATCAAGGGCCTGCCACTGACTTCAGAGCAAGTTAGGAATAATTATAAGTGAGCTTGGGAGCTCTTCATGTCCTTTTTTCCTCATGTTTCCGTCTTAGAAAGCTCTGAGCTTCAAAAAGAAGGCTAAAATGAAGACAGCACATTTGTTGGCTAAAAATTGTTCTTAGCTAACTCAAAAAGCCAATTTAATATGACTGAAAAAGAACCGCAAACCTTACCATTACAGATGTGAATGTGGGGTTTTTTAAATGGTCAAAGTGCTGTGAAATCTCTGCAGGAAGCTACAAAAGCATACACTTCCTTTACTGTCTTTACTGTCCATTACCACTCTGAGGTTGAAAATACTATTTGAGAACTTCTGAAGCAACGACAGAATTAAAAAATAAACTGAGTTGCCTGTGTTTTCCTTCTTACCTTTTATTCCTATTCATAACACAGGTAAAATATCCTTACTTTGGTTCTTTATAATAGCAGTCACGAACCAGAACCTTGGCTCCTAAGTGTTTCCAGATTTTAAGGCAAGCCACATACAGATCAGCAGGATGATACTGAGAGACTTTCTCAGAGCAGTACATGCATTTCCCAGTTTTGTTGTGAGAGTTTTGGAAGGGAAAAGGAGAAAGATGGAGATTCAGTGTTGTATCCAGGCAAATGGAGGAGCCAGTGAGGGAAGGTGTGCTACTGGACCTTACTCTAACAAACAAGGAAGGCCTTGTCAGTGATGGGAATGTTGGGGGCAGCCATGGCTGTAGTCACCACAAGATCATGGATTTCAGTGTCCTATGAGGAGGAAGGGAGCTGTTGCAGCTGGGGCTATTCAGCCTGGAGAGGAGCCCCAGCTGAGAGGGGCCCTCAGCCCTGTGTGTCCCTGTGTGTCCATGTGTGTCCCTGTGTGTCCCTGTCTGCAGGGAGGGCTCCGAGCAGGGCCCAGGCTCTGCTCCATGGGGCCCAGCAATGGCACCAGAGCCACGGGCAGGGACTGATCCCAGGAGATTCCACCTGGACAGGAGGCAAAACTTCTTCCCTGGGCAGTGCCCGAGCATGGAACAGAGACCAGAGAGGGTGTGGAGTCTCCTTCTCTTGACATACTCAAAAACCATCCGGACACAATCACGAGTAGCATGGTCTAGGGGATCCTGCTTGAGCAGAGGGGTTTGCCCCTTCCAACCTTACCCGTTCTGTACTCTGTGATTGCTTCTGTGATTCTGTGATTTCTGACTTGAGTGTGAATAAGGACCACGTGGAGCATGTAAGAATTACATTCGCACATAAGCCAAATCTCCTGGTTTCAGATTTTGTGTCAGGCTCACAGTCCACTCCAGGTTTACCAAGGACCCCCAAAACTGCCAGATTTCAGGTGAATGTAGGTCAGATTTCAAGTTTGCCTGGATTCTCAGAAGGAACTTGTGATTTCAAACTGAAATTGCAGAAAACCCTGTAACTGCTTTTGTAAGGGTCCAACCCAGAAACACAGAAAGCATATCCTATGTTTCAAAGTTTTGTCGTAACTTTAAGTTTCGGTCAGTCTTGAATTCAGAATGTCTAATTTATACAAATAGCAAATTATCTCAGAAGAACCAAAATCACTAAATATTATATACTGTACAACTCTGAATATGCATTTCATGGGAATATATATCATACCACCAACATTATTTCTAAACATGACCCCCCGAACCATCTTTTATATTAGCACATTCCTCCAGATTTGATGGATTATACTGAAAAACAAAAAACTACACCAAATCCTTTCAGTCATTCTTAGCTTTTGAAAGCAATACAAGGAATTAATGAATAGCTATGGGTATAAATAACTACTGAAAAATGCCAGCAACAAAAAAGTTAATAAATTCCAAAATGCTATTTGTATTTTTTAAATGGGAAAAATATATTGTCAGTATTGCAAGCCTTTTTATTCCTTTCTTAAAATAGGAAAGTATTATAATTTGTTTTTTGCAAGAACATTTGCAAAAAAGAAAATTTTAGAATTGTTAAATGGAATTTGTTTGCATGAATGCTGCTACCAGAAATATCTGTAAAAACATGCACTTCTTTAGTTTGCTTATGTCCCTCTCCTTATGAAATTCTGATGAAAAGTAAAATAAAATGTACTTAATAAGAATCAGCAATGTGGTCTAGTAGTTACTGGGCCGTATCGGGGCACCCATGATCATTGCCTGGTTCACATAATGAGCTCTTTCTGTCCTTGGGACTTCACTGTTCTCCATCTCAGCATCTCCTTTTGCTCCTTTGTCCCTCTTTCACATCTAAACTGTGACATGTTCCAAGCAGGACATGCATCAGGATCTCCATAGGGGTGGCACAGCACACACCACAGAGGATGCCAGTTTAAGCAGGGATGATAATGCATCTGGCAGTAATAAACCCTCCCTGGCAAGTTTAGGAGTTGGCTTCCATCTTCTTTTACCTCCAAACACAATTCATGATGCTGAGCTGAAGTTCCCAGCCTAAGTGAAGTGGTCAGACCTGGAGCTGGTCTTCCAATGTAATGGTCAGCTGCTGAATTAGGTTCTTTTATGCCCGTGGCAGCAATTTTTAGGAAAAAAAGACTGTGCCCCTCAAGGCTGCTTTCTTCAAGTCAGCTTTCTCCTGCACATCTGGAGACCTCAGTGTAAACTATCACTGAAGTACCAATCCTGTCTCTACACTTGAGATTACACCTCTCTCACCACATTGAAATGATGTCGTATTTTCATCCCAGTGAACTACTGCCCATACAGAACCTTCAGTTTCAGTGCACGGCCAATGCAGCTGCGTTAATCAGCAAGATGCAGGCAGTAAGATAATTGCACTGTTTCTGTCACCACCAATTCTACTCTCTCTGCCCAGTGCTCAGTGCAGGACTGAAAGCACACATGGTTTTAGAGGAGGAAAATTCAGTCTAACTTTGGGGACTAGAGGAGGAGGATTTTATTGGATTGCTATATTGGTACATTGGATTTCTCTGCAACACTGGAGTGGAGGGCTTTTCCTGGAGGAAAACAATTTGAAGGGTATAATCTCTCCTGAGGTAGGTATATATAATGCAGAAAGATTTGTTACACTTTTTAAAGGACAAGCTTTGAGAGCTATGAGGATTGTTTGTGAACATAAACCAACATGGCTCCGTGATGTTTATTGTTTCCATGACAAGCAATTCAGTCATGCTTCTATACACGAAACTGTTTCTTCTTATGCAGCCCTTTGTAGCTGTGTAGTTACAAAGGGACAGTTTTGTGTTTGCTAAGAAGTGCATTGTGTACTACTATGTGTATTTCATTAGAGCTGGGGTCAAATAAGTGGTTTGGGTTTGGCTGGAATAACTATCTGGAAGCGCTGTGGAAGTTGAGCAATGCAGACAACTCAGTTCTGTCCCATCACAAGCCCCGACATCCCTTGCTCGATTTTTTTGCAAATTGGATGAAAAGCAGTGATGTATCATTATGCTAAACACATCCAGCAAGGTCTTTCCTGTTATCAGGGCGGCTGGAAAGAAGGCTTAGGACGCAGAAATTTTTACAGGAGTACCTACAATACATGGCCATCTCTGAATAAAAAGAAACAGCAAAAAAAATGTGAACAATAGATGCCATCTGGTGACTTGATGTGGGTGCGGGATAACACCAGGGTAAGTTCTCGGGGAATGCCTCCTGCCACCAAGCCAGCCTCCCCCCGTCCTCCAGCACACACGTCCCCATCCCTTGTCCTTTCTGGAATACCTTTCTTCCAGCCTCATTGTTGTGCAAGTTCATCAGCCTCCGTGCATTCTTTTTGATTTCTCGGGCATCAACAAACCTCCGGGAGAACTCAATGCCGTATCTGATATCCGCAGAGCAGCCTCCCCACTTCCAGCCCTCCTCCTGGTTGTAGTAGCCCTGTTTCTCTCGGTCACAGCCACAATTGCTGAGGTTGCCCTGGCTGCAGGCGGCCGTGACAGCGTGTGCAACCCCGGCAGCAGTAATGGCATAGGTGAACGCAGCTTCCCTGCTTCCTGTGGAGAGAAGCCAAAAGCTGATGGGTTGGCAGAAAGGCAGCACGTACTTACTAAAGAAAGTACACACATTATCTACAGCAAGGGGGTCAGGCAGCAATGTGAGGAGGGCATTACTGTTCCGTGTGGATTTCTCATTCTTACAGAATTCCACACATATTTAAAATTCTTGGCTCAACTCGGGCATATTACCCCAGGTATGCAGCCATGTGGTAGTCCCACGTAAACCCTTTCACCAGAGGGGAACTTGGCAATGAATCTGGACAGTGGTGAGGTGGGGCCACAAGATATGTTTTCACACTGTCTAGTCAGGTTTGCAAGCTGAACTTTTTCTGTTTCAGATGAATATTATTAACACAGTTGCATTGGCTGTGCACTGAAGTTAGTGAGTTAATAGCTACCTCTAAGCATTGGCACTGCATGGAAAACAAAAAGTGTTCAGACAACAACAACAACAAAAAAAAAAAAAAAAAAAAAAAAAAAAAAAAAAAAAAAAAAAAAAAAGGACACAGATAGGGCTGATTATTAATCTAACTTTATAAATGCTCCAGCAGCATCCATTAGTGATGCTGAGTGTAAAGTACTGCAAGAGAGACCTACAGAGACAAGAACTGGGTAGGTTTCATTTTCTTTCAAGCTAGAGGTTACTCCTTTCCCTTGCAGACTTCTCTCGTGCATTAGTTTTGCTGAAGTGACCCTTTTCCACTCCCACTCTGAATCAAACCTCTGCTTTACCATGGCTATTGAGCCTACAAAGGGCATAGAAGTACTGTGACAGCACTATTTTCTCTCCAAAACAGGTGAGATACTGTCATGGAAGCGCAGACTTGTCTAAAAAATAGTTGTTTTAGAAAACGAGGGGTTTTTGGTTTTTTTCTCTGCGATGCTGCTACTTGCAAAGGTTCCTCATTGCCAATTCCATGTAAAGCTGTTGATAATGAGTATATGAGGAGAGGTAAATAAGGCCCCCTTCTGTACTGGTGGGCTGAGGTGCCTGCGAGGTGCAAGGAGACAGCGAGGCAAAATGATGGGAAGGGAAGGTACAGCCCATCCCTGCTCTCATATGAGACCACACTTTGTCACTGACTTCATGTAGGGCTGGATTGTGGCCCTGGGTGTTTTGCTGCACTTATTTATAACACTTCCCCACAAGTTCCCTTCTCACAGTTTCCTCTGTGTGTTTCTCCGGTAATAAACAGACAAGCCTGTAGTGCTACAGCCAAAGAATAACTGCAAAGAATTTGCAGAAAGTTGCTGAAGTGCTTTAATGACCACACACAGAGTTCTAGCATCATTAGTGGATTTGGGAAGGAAAAAAAAAACAACTTAGAAGCTAGTTTTAATTTTTTAATTTTTGGATTCATAGATCTCGTAACTATTCTGGAATGATAACTCCATAGTATGGGGGGATTTTTATTTCTTATTTTCATAGATAGCTTCCTGAAAGATTACATCATTGCCCGGTATGAGGAAGATCCTACAAGAAACAATCAGAAACTGAGGTTTGGCACCATTTTCTTGTTTCTCTAAAGCAATAAAAAAGAAACTTGGGGTAAGGGAAAAACAAAAGGGTTCTGTGTTCTTCAGCTACCAAGAAGGTTGAACTGCCATGTGCATTATTTGAGCACACGGTGCAGTTGCAGGACTGCCTCTGCTTGCAGACACAGCGGTGTTTTGTTGGGGTGTGCGATGTGTGCAGTCTGGTTCAGTGCTTCCCAAACCCTGGTCCGCAGAACACTGGTGGTCCAGGAGGCCACGGTAAAGGGTTCACAGCTAATCCACAGAGCCATATTAAACACTATTTTAAATAGTGTTTTCAATTAAAAGTTTGATGATAATGATGCCTGGTGGTCCGTAAGAAATTCTGAGGGTTGATAGCAATCCAAACCAGTTATGGAACCACTGTTCTAGTTCCTGGAGTGATCTTCATATGCTGATATTCACTACTCTCCTCTTCGCTTGCCAGCTGAAGTCAGATCTGGGATTCTTGTTTTAAAATATTTTCTGTTGACTTGTAAGATTTCTTTCTTCTTTTTAAAAAAAACCTCTATTTCTAATCTATAAACTGAAATATTGGAAGTATGAGATGTAATAGAAGCTACGTATATAGATACAGTTTGCTTTTCTTCAGGGTGAGGGTAAACAACAATGCAAAATCAGACCCAGAGAAATTTTTGGTTCAGCCACCTTTGAAGTACATGTAGAAAGGCTTTTTAACAAGAAGAAACTTATTCCTGTGAGGGAACATAGCAGCTGTGACCTACAGTTCAGTACATTTACTCAGAGATTAACTGGTGACAGTTGCTCACATTTTGTGTTTAAGCTCAATATATTCCCCATGTCTCCAGAGTATGTGGTAACACATTTTATTATGGCCACTGTGTCTGTGACCTCTTTGTAAATTTTCACACATTGCTTCCCTTAATCAGTTTTATAAAATGAAGGAATATCCTCTCTTTATCTTCCTTTCTCTCTCCCTCAACCCCATTATACCCCTGACTACCATCAGCAATAAAGAAAAATATCTTTCCTTTACCCAATTGAGAGCTATAGCAGCGATGGAATTTTCTCAAGTCATGGGATAATATCCAATGGAAACCACAGTGACTCTCTGAGAGATTACTCTCCTGTTTCAATGCAGCTCTAAAATGAGAAGGTCTCAGAAATTAGACCTGGCTTGAAGGCCAGGTTTCTTTAGCAAGTTAAGTTGTCCTTCTAAGAAATAAGGTTTTCGGGAGTTAGTATTTTTTTAACTAGAGGATGTTCTAAAACTTCACTTGTGTTCCTGAACAGTTTGCTAAAGTCCCAGGATCAGTGGAGTCTATCAGAAACTGCTGATAGGGGAGGGAGGGGAACCTCTGTGCTCAGGCAGTGTCTGCTGTACACAAAGCTTTCCATTAGCATGTCATCACTTGGAATCAGTTCTAAGCAAGTCTTTGTTAGGCAGCGAAAAATATTTAAGTAATGATTGCTGGGATACCTTAATGGAGAACAATAATCTCATTTTATGGAATTTTCTGAGATTTCAAAAATATTCATGGTCTGCAACAAAAAGGAGACAAGTCTTTCCAGAAATGTTCATGAAATGAAGACATAAGTAGCAGCAGATCTGTGATTTGACCCAACTTTGGGGCTAGATTTTTCTTTTTCCAGTGAATATCCTGATTATCTAGTTATTTGGCACTGTATACGCTCAGTTTCTCTGTCTCAGAAGAAAAATTCTTGTCTGACTTCCAAAGTTTTCTGTCACATAGACCAGAATAATTCTGTCAAGATTTTTATTTTGGTGAAAAACACACTGCTTTGGCTTTTATTGCAACTCTTGGATTCATCCGTTCCTCTGTTAGAAATGCCTGCCTTGGTGTCAAAGACGACAGTTCTGACTTTATTCCCAAAACATAGAAGGGATGTTTTCATGAGTAACATGATCTAATAACCATCTGATCTGATAACTCTCTGATCTAATAACTCCAAAAGGAGATGACTGCCAGTATTAATTAAAATTAACCCTTTTTTTCTTTGGTGAAGGTGCTCAAGGCCACTTCTAGCAATCTGCCAGGCCATCAGAGGAGTCTGTAGTTTGCCAATTTGAGTTACTGTCGTTTTCTTTAGTTCATTTGCATTCTAACAGAGGGCTGTACTTTAAAGCTGCTCTAATAGCTGGCAATGCAGGCAGATGCTGCTCAGACAGATAGATATTGGACCACTGATTCCCTAAGTGTGTGTCTTCTGGCAGAGAGGAAGAGAGGAGCCTTTATCTGTCATTGGAGTCATGGAGTAGCCTATATTTTACCCCTCATTTAGATGTCATTTCTGACTAAGTTTTAGACTTCTAACTGAGCACTAAACTTAGTATGATTTGATGTGGAAATTCTTACAAGTTCCACAATTGCTGTAGTTTACCAGACTCGAACATGCACAGATTCAGCAGAGTATTTTCAGCCTGGAGCCACAATCAGCTGAGAATCACATAGGCTAAACACATACTCGATTATTCAGCTGTGAGCACAGGGTTAAAGACTTAACTGTGCCATAGCTATTTGCAAGACATCTATTTGTCTGAATAACTAGATGAGAATTCTGCTATTGCACACGTCATCCTGAAATTACTCATGTCAGCAGCTAGATGAATAAGGCTGCCACTGAATGTCAGCTATTAGAACTGTAATTTAACTTGAAATATTAAACTGCAGAACATACAGTGTTTGGCCAGTAATTTCCTAGATCTTGCATCTGCAATGATAGAAAAAAGTACTACACACTGTTGTTAAACAAAACCAATTCTTCATGCACTTACACAAGACACCAGATTGATTATATGACACAATACAACATAGGTCAATGGGAAAAAGAAATGAACCACAGCAGAACTAAATTTTTTTTGACAAACCTACCCTTTTCAACAAGTCTTGTAAGCTGATGACAGATTGAGTCATTTTTTATGGCAAAAGACAATAGATACATCTAGATGAATAAACTAAAACTCAGAAAACAGCACTCTAAGTAGTGCTGGATGAAGACTTATAGACAAGTTTATTTCCTTTGTAATTTTGTACTTTATTCAATGCACATATTAACAATTCTCAAGGAAAATAGTGCAGGCTCTTCTTTTTGGGTTTGATCCAAGGGCAATATAAGTCAGAGGGAGTTTTCTCACTGTCTGGAGCAGATCCTTTATTTGCATTTTCAGTAATTAACTTTGAGCTTCTTGGTTTATAAAAGCAGGGATTAATTTAATTTCTCTGTCCCTCTAACTTTCTGTACCCAGTGCTACATGTCAGAACTAAAGGCCACTGAAATCACTTTGTACAGGCAGAAGAAGTAAGGTAGAAGAGCAAGAAAGACAGGAGGGTCTCTACTCTGTCAATCCTGACACAGGCTAGGAAGACAGATGTTCCTCACAACAGCTTTTATTCTTCCTGTTCTTAAGGATCTTCGGTAGAGGAGGTTCCAGGGTCTAGTCCAGTACCTCAGGATCCCTACTAGTATGTATTTCACTAATATTAACCTGAAACTGTCTTTCTGAGTGCAAACCCACTGCTTCTGTCTCTAGAGCTGCCAAGAGCTGGTTATTCCCTCCATCTAGCAGCAGCCTTGAAATATGTAAAGACTTCCACCCCTTCCCAGATGTGTTCCATCATCAGTCCTTGTCCAGCACCCCCAAGAGCTCTGCTCCTTGCCCCTGCTGTCCCAGCTGGCTGGTTGGTATTGCGGTGCCGGGGATTGTGACAGGGTGCTCCAGATGAGGTCTTGCTTCTTGGGGCCGGAGCAGGAGTCCTTCACATGCCTTGTATGCTGTGGTCCTGTTTGTTCCTGCCAGCATGGTGTTTTCACAGCAGCAGGACACTTTTGACTCTTACTCAATCTGCAGCTGTCTTCTGTGCAGCTGCTCTCACACCAGATGTTTCCCATCTTGCATTTGTGCAGATGATCATTCCCACGTACAGATCTTTGTATTTGCCTTTCTCATTTGCCTCCTCTTTCTTTGCTTTAGCTCTTTTTTCTTCTTTTCTGGACCACTTCTCCATGATCATGTTCAATTTTGACCTCGACTTTCTCCAGCTTCCTTGTAGTCCTTCCCAACATTACAGAATTCACAAATGCAATGTGCACAGCTCATTCTCTTGGTCAAGTCAAGAGTATAATGCTGACTGGTACCAGATCCAGCACAGATTATAACAAACCTAGTCAGCACAACCTTCCATTTTGATAACTACCCTCCAAGTACGATTTCCATATGGTCTGTACCCATGTGGAGTGTTCTTATTTTTCTTATGAGAATGTCATATAAAGCAGTGTCAAAAGCTCCCTTTAAGTCCAAGATATATTGTATAAACTGCTTCTGCTCTGCTTCTGAGGCCCTGGGTGGCCAAAGAAGGAAATTAGATTGGTTTAACATGATTTGTTCTTGACAGATCCTTGTTGACTCTTACTCATCTCCTTATTCTTAGTTATGAGCTTACAAATGGGGGTTTGTTCCCATATTTTTTCATTTACTGAAATTAAGCTGATTCTTAAGTCCTACAATTCTTTTCTTTTCTTTTCTTTTCTTTTCTTTTCTTTTCTTTTCTTTTCTTTTCTTTTCTTTTCTTTTCTTTTCTTTTCTTTTCTTTTCTTTTCTTTTCTTTTCTTTTCTTTTCTTTTCTTTTCTTTTCTTTTCTTTTCTTTTCTTTTCTTTTCTTTTCTTTTCTTTTCTTTTCTTTTCTTTTCTTTTCTTTTCTTTTCTTTTCTTTTCTTTTCTTTTCTTTTCTTTTCTTTTCTTTTCTTTTCTTTATTTTTTAGACAGAGGCAACACATTTGTCTTTTCAATTCTTCTCAATTAGACTTCTCTGCAAGTTTACAGCACTAGTGGCTGTCAGGACTACCAGCTGTACTCTGGCTCCATTAAATGTTCTGAGATGAGGGACAGCTAACTGGAAAGCAATCAACACGGACCAATATTGCTCTCTAATGCTCAGAGGGTATTCCTGTGTTGATGGTATTAATTTATAACCACCTGCTCACCATTCACCTGTTTAGTGAAGTCTGAGGCAAGAAGCTCTTGGCCTTCTTGATATTATTCTTATTTGCACTCTCCTCAGGGGTCCACTCCACTGAGTAGTGGATCAACTTTTATTCTGCATCTCCTGCTCACTGATAAAGTACTACTAGCTCATTGATTTCTGTGTACCCTTCTGTCAAAAAAAA
>VWZT01009981.1:101346-166985 GCA_013397055.1 Pachycephala philippinensis
TGTGAGGTTCCTTTGCAGCACTTATGCTCAGAAGTATTCCTGAACAATGAACTTGGTACTGGTTGAATGTCTGTTACTGGCAGGACTTTCTGGTCAAGTCTGATGGAGCCTGCTGATGGTCATGTTCAGTAATGTTCTCTTTACAGTATTTATTAATTTCACTTTTCCTCCTTAAAACCCTGACTTTCTACTGCAGTCTGTTTAAAATAGTCTTGTTTAATTTTGTTTCATCCATATAGGTCTGTTTAGTTGAACTAGAGCTAGAGCAGGGGTTGCATGTGATTACAGCAGCTTCTTCCTAGGCTGCCTGTGGTGTCTATTTTCAGTTACTCATGGCCAGGACAGAGAATGTTGCAGATCTCAAAGCTGGGCATGTGTAGTGATATGACATAATGGTTTATTTACAGATTCTTCTCTTATTCAGCATTTTTCATCTCCAGGCTCTCACTAAGTTTTATGGTTGCAGATGCCAGGATCTTGGCCGTCAGTTTAGAATTGCTCTGTCAACTGGATTGTTTTCTGTTGCTCGTGTGGGTTTGTCAAATCTTCTTCTAGAATGGGCTGTACATGAGCCAGAATTATTTCACACTAGCCTTATTGTAGCTGTCACTGTTTATACACTTTTGGAAGCATGTCTATTAAAAAGAGATACTTACTCTGCCTCTGCTTTTCACATTTTTTCAAACATTTTTTGAACGTCATGGTTATTTTCCAAAGGCTTGGTAGTACTTTCCACAGTGATTTCTGTAATGAGTCTTCCAAGGATTTACAGGGATTTTTCACTTAATTTACCCCCTGAATTTATTCAGTTAAATCCTGGCAACCTTAAACAATAGTCAGCATTTCTGTTCCAGTGAGCATAATTCTGTTGTGTTTTTGACTGTCTTTTGGCAACATGTCCCTTGGTGAAGTTTTCTGGGACTGTTTCTGTGAGTTTAGTGAGTTTGCTGTAGTCTTTGAAAGGATGTTTAGCAGTGCCCAGGCAAATATGAGATTTTTGGGCTCCCCGCTGTTAAATTATATTTGCCATAACAAATATTTCTTACCAACTCAGCCCTAAGAAGCAAACTGTTTCCCATTCTTACAGAAAATGGGGAAATTGAGTTTTGGTCCCAAAGCACCACTGCCTGTTTTTGTCAAAGTTAAATCAGAACATGGTGCTGAGCACACATTTAAAGAGTGCACAAGAGCATGGCTTGAGGAGCATGAGGGGGTAGTTCCCAGATGCACTGTGCCTTTGAGAAGAGCCTGTGTGTGTCACAGACGGCTGTGTTTTCACAATGCTGCTGCTAATACTATCAAAGTAGCATGTGGGAAGCAAGAGCTGGAGCAGAGAGATTGTCTCCTGCTTGTGTTCTCTTCTGGACCTGCTGACGTCCCGCTGCGGCACTCAATAATTCCCTGCTGAATGTTTGGTGCCTTTTCTTTTCAATGATGACAAGAGGTTTGATATGTCATAGTATGTGAAAGCTCAGCTGGAGACATCTTGCAGTGTACTGGAGTTTTAAAAAGTTCTTTGCACCCCTTGCCAGAAAGCATGGAATCCTGAAGGCATCCCAGAGAAACTGGGTTCTAAAGTATACCAGTTGGGTTCTAAAGTATACCAGTGTCCTTAAATTAAATGGGTCTGTGAGGAACCAGATGTGTTATACATTCTATTCTATTCTATTCTATTCTATTCTATTCTATTCTATTCTATTCTATTCTATTCTATGCTAAATAACACAACGGCCTCAACCTGTTAACAACAGTTCTTATCCAGGATTTGACAATGCATTACAGTCTCTCTTTTAAGGGGCATTTGAAAGAGAAAAACAAGTCCAATATTTAAGAAAAAGGGAAGGGAATCTATAACTATGTGGGCACATATTTTTATCTTTTCTTTAGATTTGCTCTTGATAGTGTTCTTGCATTATAATATGGCCTATTAAAGGTTTCTGAGGTACCTGTGTGGTGCTCGGTGAAGGAAACACTGTCCACTCTGATTTAAGAAGTAGAAAATATGCTTGCCACGTAATAAAAAACAAAAGGAAAAAAAAAACAAGCATAGAAGAAACCTCCACTCTGAACCTGACAAGAAATCAGAGGACAGTACTACCAATCAAGTTTTTAAAGTATGTTTGCTTTCAAGTCAACTTCATGCTCTATTTATTGAGATACAAGAGCAGAGCAGGTGGCTACGATACCACTGAGATTTTCATGTGCATAGATTTTATAGGCTTGAGCCTTCCATGAGTGAATCAGTTCAGAATGGATGTACTCTAGGTAGGATCCTACCAATCTAAGTTGTTCTGTGATTTTGTGACTATATTTGACTTTGCTCTGGACCCCATTTCACAAATAACCTGTCATTCCTTCTATTGTACTCATGAGTATTAGAAATCCACTACCATGCAGAATCAGACCTTCTCAGTGGACTTTTTGCTGGGTCAGTATTTTAATTAACTGATTTCAATCATCTCAATGGCCTAACATAATTGTACTGTGTTGAAGAGCACCTCTATAAAAATAAATCTGCACTGCCAGTTGCATGAAGTTATCTCTTCCTCTATTATCTTATGTCATTTCTAACCCAGATAACAAATCCCCAAGGGCAGAGGTCAAGTCCGTATTCTTTTGTAAATCACTGTGCATACCTGTCCTTTGCTGCAGAAACATGTTAAATAATAACACCTTCTGAAGAGTCCACTGAATTATGGGTGGCTCCTGTACCTAGGCATGCCAGAGTGTTTGTGGGTGGGTTTCTGTGTATTCTGCAGGTGAAATTTCTGATCTTGCTTCCTGAGGTGGTTTAGTTAAATCATGAATATTACCTGAGTGTCCTGTGCAGAACCTATGAAGGGGCCAGTGCCAGTTTGCCAGAATTACTGAATTACAAATATCTGCATGATACCTGGATGAAATTGGTGTTAGACACAAATCTGTTTCTCTGCAAGATGCAGTCCTTGCCCTAAGGAGACACATCTTTCAGCTGGAAAGGGCAAGAGAAGAGAGATATTTTACCTCCCTTTCACAGGGGAGAGGTTAAGGTATTTATCCAGAGGACAGAAGGACGTGCAAGAGAGCAAGCTGTCCTCTTGTTGGATTCTTTTTGTGAGGAGATAACAGAGAAATTCAGTTGCAGTCTTCTCAAGTGACAACGGAAATACAAATTCAAGCCAGGGAGAATATCCATGGAGCTGCATGGTGGGACAGCAGCCCTCCCAGAGAGGAGCAGCAGTCCTGGGACTGGAAATCCTTTGCTCTGCTCTTCCACTGTTCAATACAGTATTGAACTGGACATCTACTGCCAGAAGAAGAGGGATCTGACCCAGCAATGCTCAGTATCCCAGTGCCTGCCAGAGAAGGACACAGCTGTTGGAGTCCACTCCTTACATTCATACTCACACACATCCTCACATGCCATACCTGCTTAGCATGGATCCACATCCTTCCTTTACATTTAATTTGGAAAAAGTAACTGACTAAAAATTAACTAATGTGTTATCCCAGAAGAACTGCTGAGGTTCTGTTTGCTTCTGTTTCAGAGAGATACCAAGTGATTTCACATCCCCATTTGGAATTGATAACATTTCTTGACTACTAGTGAGATATTTGCATCTTCAAGCTGTATCTTCTGTTTGTCAGCATAGACTTTTTCCTTGTACTCACTTTTTATGTTAGCCCACACAAATGTTTGAGATAGATAGATAGATAGATAGACAGATAGATAGATAGATAGATAGATAGAGAGATAGATAGATAGATAGATAGATAGATAGATAGAGATATAGAAACATACAAATCTAGAAACCTCCTTTTGGAAACCCGTACAAAGCAAGCATAGCCCAGGATATTTAGCAGGTACAAGATACTGCTTCCAGACTAGGTCCTAATGTGTATGGGATACAAAATTAATTACATCTATAGGGCATGAGATAATCACCTAGAGCTAAATCTGCAACAGGGTGTTGGCTCTAAAAGCCTGTCTTTTAGATGTTCTTCCACATAGCATTTTCCATGTGGCTGGCACAAAAATCCAGCCTCACCAAGCACTGAGAGAATTAGAAACCAAAAAAGCCAGACTCCCAGAAGGTATCAAGCTGCATGGGGAAGCCCCGAAACTGGCAGTAGAAAATGCAAAGAAAGGGAGAGTCTAAACTTATCCCATAGAGTTAAGCCAGATTTCCCTGCACACTGAGTCTTTCCAACTGTGCTGGCAGCAATCATCCAAGTGTAATTGCTGGGGGGACATGGTGGTTTTAGAAAAGGAGAGCCCACCCTTAAAATATTCTGACTGGGAAAAAAAAAAAATTCTTTACATGAAAAGCCAGGAGATGACTTTGTTGGTTTCACTGATTAGAAAAAAGACATTCTACTGAACATAATATAACTTCTGGTGTTTTTTTCTAGGGTTGGTTTTTTTTCAGTATCCTTTAACTTGGTTCTATCAAGTACAGAATTAGCATGAGTTTACGTAAAATACTAATTCTACTTAGTCATGACATTTCTAAAGCAAGATTTATGAAGAGCAGCAGTATCTTTTATTAAACTGAATCACATACACTAGGCATCTATGTGATCTAGGAAGCATCTAATAAATATATATATATATTTATTTAAAATATCTTTCAGATTTCCAATCTAAATCCAGACAAATATCATGAAATGGAATAACCACTGGCATTTTAGTTCTCACTGCAACAGCAACACAAGACGAGCATTATGTCAAATAACTATGAATTAACAATCTTATTCTGCACAACACTTTGTGGTAAGAGCAGTGAATATGGAGGACATGCTGCCCAAAATGAGAAATGGTGACAGCAAGACTGGGAGCTCTGAAAAGCATTTCAGGCTGCTGGTCATGGAGAAACAGCTCCTGTGTGCCTAGGACAGCACTTTCCAGACACAGAGATTGTTATGCTTCCTTGTCTGGTGACTCTGCTCTTCAAGGTGGCCTTCTTAAAAAGTCCATAGACATAGACAAAAGATGTATGTTTGACCGAAAAAAGGAAAAATAATTTGCGTCAAATAGTATACCAGAATGTTGTCTTCTTCTGTAAAACTTCTGCACAGGAACATAGGAGAGAGGCTCTTGCTGCATTTGCTGGGAATTGCTGTTGGATTGTCTCCTGGAGGATAATTCTGTATTAAAGTTGTCCTACAAATCTGTGGCTCCCGTAAATTCCTGGTATGGTTTCCAGTGTCTGGCAGGATACCTTAGAGGACCAGCTCAGTATGTTAAATTCCACAAGCAGGTCACTTGCACTGTCACAGCTGACCCATCCTGTAGGTGTGGGGGTTTTCATGTATTTGGTGCATTCTTGGCAAGGCAGAGCTTGCCAGGGGAGACAATAGCGAGTGCTAGGTGGCTGCTCGGGATGTTCCCGCTCTCTGGATATCTCCCATGGCAGCAGATGTGCCTCGCTGGCTTTAGCCCACCCCACCCAGCCCTTCCCTGGTGGCTGCAGCAGAGGGGCTGGGCTGGCAGACCCCCGGCCTGTGCCTGTGCTCTGCAACTCTGCTCAGAGGTCACATCTCCTGGGCTCAGGGCAAAGGGTTGGGCAGTAAACCCTGCAAGTCACCACAGTCCTCTCGCAGAGCTCAGAGGCTGTGGAGAGCAAATGAGAAAGTTCTGGTGGAAGGGCTGGGTTGAGAGTTGCTTTTGAATTTGCTTAAATATTTTCCAAATGCTCTTTCACACTGCTTGTGTGGCTGCGTTCACCTTTCTGGTACATCTGACTTGCCAGTACATCTTGCTGGGAGGAGAGACAGGGTCAAGTAATGATGTCCACCCTTCTTGGTGTTTAAAGTGTCCTTGCCTGGTAGCCACGTTTGTAACCCCAGGGAGCAAGACACAGCACAAATCACACATATGAAAGAGATTTAAAAGAGTAAAGAGCTCAGAGAAGTTTGGATAAATACACAGAGTTTAGATTCTGATCCAAACCTCTCTGGTTTGCAAAATGAGTTTGGAAGCATCACAAGAGCAAAGACTCTTTTTTTCATCTCTGGAGTTTCTGGTCCTGACAAGAGTTGGGAAGTGACAAGATTCACATAAACAAGGAAGGGTTGTCTGAATCTTCTGAGATACTGAATCAATGTTTAATGTGAGCCTGTCCATCTAACCCCACTGGGTCAGGTTATCTGATCTAGTAGACAAGTGGTTGCTGTTTATTACTTGTGTTGTGTTAAGCTTGTGTCTTACCACGTACTGAGCGAGCTCACCCTAAAACGCTGATCTACACCTGCAAGAGACTGACAAATGGCAGATGCCATAACAACCCAGCAAGTTACCTGCTGAGAAAACTAAATGTTATAAGAAAAAAAAGACCAAATTTCTAGCCCACAGTCAATTGTTCTTAAACACTATACCCTAGAAATGAATGATGAGTTTTAAACAAAGAAAAGAAGAAAAATTTCTAGGTTTTTAAGGTACTCCAGCTTCAGACCAGGATCCAGGCTTTATGACCAGGAAAGTAGGAACAAGACCCTTTCTGCTGTACATGAGTATTTCAATAGGTAGATGGGTATTAATACCAGTCTTCCAGACGCTGATTATGTAAAACTGCTTCTAAAAACCACTAGCAAGTGTCTCTACTGCAAATCCCCCATTAAAGCGAGATATGGGTCTCACTAAATAATCTTTCCAGCCCCCCACTTTGCAGCAGCTTATTTCCAGATCTGAACTTTGGAACTGACCCCTGTCTTTGTGATGGGCCAAACCAAAAGCCAGATCTGAACACCGCTGAACTCTGGGAAAGTTCAAATCTATCGTTTGTGGTTCAGGTTGAGCTCTAATTAAAACAGACCAGTTAGAAAGGCAAATGTCTTAAAACCAAAACAAAACAAATGTTTCACGTGAAAAGTTTTGGATCGGGCTATATGGTACCAAGTAGTGTTTTTGTCTATCACATGATGTCATGTTCCTCTGGTTAACACAAACTGACAGCACGCACATTATGCTGTATGAGATACTCCACGCAGACACTTTGAATCCAACTTCAAGAAGAAGACGGTCTTGTCTTGCTTTCATGATGTGCAAAACCCCATCAGCAATCTTCCTGCCACTCAGCTCTGAGGGTAGGCTGCCACCTTTCAAACTTTCCATGCCCATCCCTACTAGCACAGTAGCCCAGGGTCTCTCAAAAAACAGTGTCTTGCCTTCTCTGAGTGAAGCTTATGCCTCATTATGTCAGCAGTATGTGGAATATTGCCACTAAGCCCTGAAAACAAACAAGAAGGGGGTGCTACAGAACCTGCAGTTGCATAAGAGTGCAGGGAAAACCTAGCTAAATCTCCTGCTCAGAGCTTCTGTTTATATTACGGTTAATACTACAGTGTCTGTAATAATCAACATAGTTGATCAGTGGACAAGGGAAAAGCAAACAAAAGGGAAGGGAACTTGGTTTCAGCATTACTGAACTGCTGAAGTGAAAGAAAATGGGAGACAGCATGGAGAAAGGGAAAGGGAAAGAGGGGGAAAAGTGTCCATGCCCCATCTCTGGCGTCAGGATGTCACAGTGCACCAGAAGTCAGAAAAAGTGGGAGCTCAGACAGGAAGATTTACTCAAAGAATCACAGCACACATACAATAAATAACCAGAATTTACTCTCCCTGTGGGCTTTATTCTCTCCCTTTTATGTTACATGTAAGTACTGAACATCAGTTCAGTATTTTCTCTTTAAGAAATTTGAGTGGACAATTACCTAAAGTTTCTAAACTTCCTTCTTCTGCAAACCAAGCTAATAAACTTCCCAGGCCTCTTGTACTGAGATTTTTCACTATGGTTTTTTTTCAGGCCTGGACTCACTTTTTAGAAGACCAAATTCCTCCACAACATTTCTGTCCTTTTCTTTCCTCTTTGAATAAGACTTCAACAGCAACCAGTTTTGAGGATACATCCCACATGTTTAAGTGGAAGTTGATCCCCAATAGATTCAATTCCTCACTGAAATTAGTCATCTTTTTCAGTTTCCAGAAAGCAAGGTATGAAGTGACTTGCCCAAGGTCACAAGAAAAGGCACAGCTGGGAGCAGAGAACAAGTCCATTATCTCCTGGTCCAGGCTTTCACCATAAAATGATTGTTCTTACATTGAACTCGGAGACACAAGGTATGTGAAAAAGAATAGGAAAGGAATGGTATTGAGCTCCTCAATGCGATTCCTTCCTCTCAGCTTGGACAAAGAGAATGAAAAATTGTTTTATCCATTCTGCATGAATACTTCTCAAGTAAAAGAATATTAAATGTTTTCACTCAGGAAATTTTCACTTCATTTTCACTGGTGAAGTTGTAACTAAAAGAACAATCTTTCTAATTAATCATTCTTAACAATATACTAAATTCCATTTATGGCATCATTTTAAACACACCAAAACAACAGAAAGCAGTAGAAGACCCACTTAAGCAAAGGAATGAGACACAATATTTTCTTCTCCATAAGTTTTGTGATGTTCATGAAACAGGATTGCCCGGAACCTAGTTATTACTTTAGAATTTTGTTTAACGCAAGAAGTAGAGTAGAATGGGAATAGATACCTGCTCATGTGCTACGCATGATAATATATTGATGTCCAGAAAATCGAGTTGAAAGAATTACGTGGTCTTTTGTCATTGTGACAAATATGGCAGAAAATATATGCTTGTCGACTTGTGCTAATCCTTCCCTGAGTATGGAGGACCCAAATGCTTAGGAAGGAGAAGCAGTCAGAAAATAAAACCCACCTGACCGTTCAGGAAAGTTCACCACCTTTGCTGTGCACCTAATGAAATACACTGTCTGTTTCTGCCTAGGATACTGGCATTAGCAAGTTTCCAAACTATTGACTTAGACATCAAGATTATCCTTCACACTGATAGACAAAACTGCCTCAGCTGACAGAAACAGCAATGCACAGGTGCTCTGTGCTGGCCACTTCTGATTTTAGATCCTGTCATTGCCCTTCATCATTACCAATTTTTCCTGCTTCTGGCCCATCCCTTTTTCTTTCCTTCTCCCTTCACATGCATTTATAGGTCTGCTACGCTCTTTCCCACTTCCTCACGTCCCTAGCCAGACAGTTGAAAGGCTTCCATCACAAAGATTGAAAACATACCCCATATTAAATGTAACAGGATAGTATGACCAACAGGTCCATGTTTCAAACACATCCAATTTATATCACAGCTGAGAATAAACAGCAGGGGAAGCTATTTGGTGGGTTGCTGGAGTTTGTGGCTTCCATTTTTTGTGGAACATGTCTCTGTCACTTGCTAAATAGGTGCACCATCTGGTGGTAATTTTGGACTCCCACTCCTTAAATTCCCAGAGAGCAGCGGTGAGCTACGCGTGTGGTTGCAGCATTTATTTTTGGGTTTTACCACTATCTGTCTGAAAGTCCTCAGCTAAGACAACTTTTGCAGGTACTACTGGTGATTGAGTACTAAGAATAGGTAGGACTTTAAACAAGGATCAAGTTTCCATGTCTGCTGTGTCGGGCAAGCAGGTATGAGTTTATGAGAGGACCACATGCTCCCCAGGGAAACATACATAGAGATGGAAAAATTTCAAACACAAAGAGAAATTTGGTATTAAGGGAGTCTAAACTCCCAGGATAGGCAACAGGGACCGTCATGCAGTCAAATTAAGATCCAAATCACCCTCTGGAAGCATTTCTCCCTGTTCTTTGACCATACAAGGAGTATAGCCTAACTAGGTTCCTATCTCAGACATCTCATGCAAATGCCTGGAGCCGTGTGATGTGAAACGGGGCCAAAGGAAAGAAGTGAGGAAGGGGCTCCTCATTTTTCTGCCTTTGTTGTCTGAAACCCTTTAATTCAGCAGCAGAGAGAAAACACTGCTATCTCTTGTGCCATTCCCCTCAGAAACTGCAAGGTTGCATTTACCATGTCTGATGGGACTTACAATGGAGATCTCTTCTGATCAGGATGGCTAGAGGCTGAATGAGACAGAAAATGAGTTTCCACACTTTGGTGAAGAAATGAGTGAACAGGCAAAAATAAGTCATGATCCATGAGTAAACTTTTGTCATTTTAGCAACTGGGATAGAGCTGTAAGGTCTGCAGCAGTTCAATGCATCTGTTGAGCTTCTATCTAGAGATAGCAGTGCCTTCTCTCAGTGCATCAGTGAGCTTTCTGGGGTGCGAGCAAACCAAAAAGACACCTCAGTAATTCAAGTTCATTTAACTGACACCAGCTAAGTCTTAGGAATCATCTTTCTCACACAATCCCAGAACTGGAGTTGTGGAGAGAGCATTATAGATAGCAACAAATTACACTTGTGGCTAAAAGTAGTCTCCTTGGTCCACTCCAAGTGGACCTGGGATGGGCAGAAGGACCCATCATCAGCTTGATCTTGCGTGCTGGCTTTCACTATGACTTCTGTGTTCTGCAAACCACTTGGTTCTGCCTTTAAAATGAAACGCTTTCAAAGCCTCTTTAATAGCACTTACAATGGAGGGTTTAAAGTTAAGCACAATATTGGGTAAAAAGAGCACGGCTAGAGTCAGTGGCCAATTTGAATCCTGAAAGAATGACTGCCTTAGAACTACAATGCTAGATTCACTTTTTCAAGCCTCCAAATAATAGATTATAGAGCCCTCTTGCTTGGTTGCTTTATTTCTTTTTTTAAATTTGCCTCTTCTATCAGTAACAATAATATTCACAGTATGAATATCAGTAAGAAATAAACTACAGTCATGCACAATTTAATCCGATGCTAAAAGGTCAGGCATGATATGCACGAAGGAAATTTTGTCAATTAGAAAATGAGGTATTTGTCAGATGTAATATTTTGCAATACACCAGCCACTTCATTAGGAAAAGAAATTGCTCATGACTGGAGGCACGATGGCAAACTGCATGGATCAGTGATCTAATCCTGAATGCTAAAATATTTGTTTGCAAACCAAAACGTGCAGATAACAAATGCTGTGTTTTTTGTAATGTTTGTACATGCCTCTCTCTGCACTTCAAGCTTTTCAGTTTAGAAACAGATTGTTTACCAAACAAAACCTACCCCTAAGAACAGAGGAGGAAAGGGAGGGATGCTGCTACACATGTCACTCTGAAGTCTAATGTTATGTTTAGCCTGTCCTCCTTGATGTAGAGGTTGGACTAGATGACCAAACCTATCATCTCTAATTCTAGGGAAGAGATTTTGACAACACGCTTAACCGCAGTAGTAAAGTTCAGGGAATCTCCAAAGTCATTAGAACGCCAAGTTATTACAGGATCACATACCAGCAGGTGCTGTCCTGCACTCCCTGTCACCCTCCATAAAGAACTTCCCCTGCAGTGGCAAGGTTTGGCAGCACCTGCCTGTTTGCAAAGTTGCTCTGTACTTAAAAAGTCAAATGTCGTATGGTTGATTGCCGTTTAACTAATTGGGTTTTAACTGAGTCCCTCCATGAAATTCAGCTTCACTTTCAACTTCTGCTCATAACCAAAAGCCAGGAGACTTTTTAGTGGCTCTGGTGAAACCAGTGGCAAAATTTCCACTGACAGCAATAGGACAAGAATTTGGCCCTTGTCCTTTTGGATTAAGCCCAGCACCACTTTATTTGACTTTTAATGTCATTTGCCTTCCTGGTTTAAGCATGCATTACATTGTAAGTCATTGACCAATAGGACTGGGATGCTGAAGTAACTAATGAGTCAACATGCCATGGAACATTTGTACTCAGCAATTTCATTATAGTGATATGAAAAAAATGACACTAAATGAACATTAATGATCCTTGGAGGCCCTTGGAAGTAAGGAAATGCCAAGCTGAAAGCTGCTATGAGAAGTTAGCCCTGTGTCCAAACTTTGGTACAGTATTCAACTAAATCATAGCCTAGAATTTGCATACTATCTTTTCCGCAGGACCTCTGACTGATTCATCCCAAGGGAAACAAGAAAAGTAATATGGAAAATGTTACCCTGAATAGCTACAGACAAAGCTAAAAGAGAAAAGGAGGACTTTTGTTCTGGCCAGTGCAGAGCAGGAAATAATCATCACAGACCCAAGGCCCCACCACATGTACCTGTTCCCTTTCCACTACACCTAAGTGTAGAGTAGGATGATCAAATGCCAAAACCTATCAGTGCCCACCCCACCCCCTGGCCCCCAAATGTTTCTTTTCCATACTGACCCTTAAATGGAGGAATTCCATACCGTAAAAAAGGTCCCTTTAGTTTTGAACCATGGAAATGATGTATTAAACCCCATCCCCATGTCAGTCCATTGGTTTTTTAGGAGATCTGAGGTTTAAGGGCACAGGAAGACAGCGTGTCATGCTATATGATGTTTCATACCAAGCTGTGCAGTGTTATGGAACCTTACATCCCAGAATATCCATGGAAGCCTGTGAGAGCAGAGTTCAGGAGATCCAGAGACTTGAGTCTCCCCAGTTACAGTTCTTGGCATTAATTTACACCAGTGCATGGAATAAATTTAAAATTAAGTGCTCTGACAACAAAAATGGACTTGGTCACAGTCTGGTATGTCAATGTATTTAAATTTGAAAGTGTCTACAGAAAAGCACCTGTTCCAAGAAAATCCTCACTTTTATATGGAATGGAATGAAACAGAAGCCCTTTCCTTAGAATGGAAATTCCAGATTTCATTCAGATCAATAACCACAATTCCTCATCCAGCTGCAAGCCACACACAGTTCACCAAGTAATTGTATTACCATATTAGTGCTGTGTTTGGAATAAGGATATCTGCCTTTTAAAGAAAGTCTGCTGCCAAATAGGTAAACATTTAAATGGCAACAAGAATGTTTCAATTTAAGAGAATTTATACTATTTATCACGCTCAAGACCCCTGAGAGAAGAGAAAACACAATTGAGTTATACTTGAACTAAACAGTAAAACCTTACAAAAAGACTAGGAAGTGGAGAAGATAAATTGAGATAGATAAAAATCTGTCTCTTCATGGCTGGAAATTATTATATGCTGCAGACTATATATGCTTTTATTTCTTTTATAGGGACACAAAGAAATAAAGATTATAAAATTAATGTAGCAAACTGACATTTTTTCTAGTTAAGTCAAACAAAATTTATTTCTGTCATCTCGTAATTTACAAATGGTACTGTCCATTTATGTTTGTCTTTTCCTCTATGATTGACAATGTGTTTTGAAAACATTACTAAGGCCTCCCTGAATCATTTTGAGGTTCTGGCATCTAAGAAATTTTTAAAGCACAGAGAAATTATCGCCCACAAATGTTCAAATCGATTCACCAAGCTGGGAATCCTCCATCCTGTCAAAATAGGACGTTTCTTTAAAACAGCAGTACTTAGAATAAAAAGATATTTTTCTTTTTCTAAAAACATCCAAGTGACAGACATTAAGAGTCTGAACCTACCACTCCCACAATAGCCTGTCTCCTCAGCTAAAAAAATATAAATTCCCCTAGCACCTTAGTGGTTTCATAACTTTTTTACTGCTCCTTCACAACCTCAGCTACCACCAGCTGAGAGGGTTTATTTTCTTATTCTGGTTTGGGTTACTGTCTTACTTTGTTACTTGTGATAGTAAAAAGCTTATCCACCCTTCTACAGTACGAAAGTATGAACTGTTTGAATCAGCTCCTCAATTTCCCCCAAAGATGATAATGCAAACTGAAATGCCCTCTGACACACTTCGCCTTGTAACTGCTACATTATCACACCTTTTCCCCAGTGTTTAGTTTTCAGCTGAGGTGAGGTGCACTGAGGAAACTGTTCTGCTAAGGCAGCCTGCCTTTGAAGACTCTTCTCACTGCCTGTAGCATAACTCAGAGCAGCACGCAGGGCTTTGGGTGGAACAGCTCAGCTTCGCTCCAGCATGGCCTTTCTACCTCTGTAAGACAGCTTGTGGGATAGTCACTGACACACCAAAATCCTTCTGCAGTAATATAGAGCTAATGAGCGAGAACAAATAGATTAGACGTTCTTAAGGTTGAAGATATTTTAGTTTCTCCTTGCAGCAACAACACGCCAGTTGTGAAAATGAAGGTGCTGTTTGAGACATTTGAAGAGAAGGCTTTGCAATGACTGCAGGGTGGTAAATCTTTCCTGCAAAATGAGCATGTGGAAGTCCACAGATTTTGGGGGTTTTACCTCTTCAGTGCCTGCCTCTACGTGCCAGCCAGTTACCTAGCTGCTAGGGGTGGTGGTTCATCATGCATGTTTTGTTATTTATTTTTTTTAATTCAGGCTAATAATGAGAAAACTCTCCCTCTCCAAATAACCAAGAAATATACATCTTGTTATGCACCACTGTGCTCCTATTAAGAGTTATGCTTGCTTAAGCCACAGATCATTAAATTTGCCATGGTATTTGTCGTTTAACTAAATCAAACGTGCAAATGCAATGACTCCACATGGCATCTTGGGAAATGGACATCAGCAGTCACTCCAAGTTGGCTACATGAGCAATAAAGATACAGTTTGTATTGTTCCTACATCATCTTCTGGAGCTGCACACATCCTTAGTATAGATTGCAGCCGATTGAATGCATCCTGTGCACCTCTCTCCTGGAATCCCAGACAGCCCGCTGTACTAGGAGCTGAAAGCTGATGCCATTCCCTGAGAAGCCACCCCTCACACTGGAAGGTTTTTTACTATATCATAGCACCAACGGAGAAATTCAGTTCAAATTACTGGACACAAATTTATTTCTGCTCAGTTGCTTGAATGCTCAAAGGACATTGTTGTCTGGGCCCATGCTATACAACAACAACAAAAAACCCCAAATCTTTCCACATTAGGTCCAGAAGCCACTGAGCAATTGAGGTTCCCCATAGCTGACAAATGCCTAAACCAATCATAGCACCTACTGCTATGACGAAGATAATTACTGCCTTTCCATCGGTGAAGTGTGTACCCTGCTCTGTATCATATTTAAAATAATCTAATTCCAACTCATTTTCCCCCTCCAAATTGTTTCCAGCTGTACAATTCCTCTTTTTTCCTCCATATTGTTTTTATTGGATATAGTGCAAGTTCGTAAAGATAGATTTTCCCATAATAAATACACAGATGTTAGAATAATAAACATAAAGTCAACCTGATATATGAATATTACTAAGCCTTAACAAACATATAACAAACAACATAAATTTATTTTAAAAAATTGAAAATGAGAGCATAAAGTAGCAGAGAAAGAAACAGCAGGAGAAAATAAAGGCAAAAAGTGAGCTAGAAATGTACTTACTTTAGCAAACTGTCTGGATTCATTTATGGTTCCCTTTATTGACTTGCTGATAGCATTAAAGCAAAACTATGGTTGTAAAGCATTCCTAAGAATGCCGCCTGTCTTCATGTATTGGAAGTTTTCTGCTCACACTGAAAGCCAAGCTTTCCAAGTTGGCCAACTCATACCACACTAGACACTACTGTGCTAGATTAATCCATCTGCTTAGACCCACATATCCATTTTTGGAGAATAATGAGCCTCTCTACTCCTCCCATTTTTGGTAGGAAGTTTTTATGAACATTTGGCATCTCGGTTAAACCATCATCATAGCCCAGAATAAAAATTACTGGATTCATATGTGGAATCCAAATTTAATTAAGCCTATATATGGCCTGAAACAAGAATAATTTACTGGCTGACACCCCCTCAGCATGTATGATAAGATGCCAACCATTTCTCCATGACGCCATCACTTAGATATCTTTCATGCCCAATTCCCATGTATTTTCAGGCCTGCCACTAAAAGATGGGATCAAGAGTGGACTTACAATGTTACCTGTTTCCGGTACAAACAGAGCAAGAATCACAGTTGTTTATGAATATCTCTCCTTCAGAAGTTGTCCCTCTCCCTTTCCCAGTCTTCCGTTTGGAATTAGCCATCCTCTCCCCGCTTTATGTGTGCATGTGTACAAGTGTGTGCTTGTAGAGAACTGTGACGTTCAAGTTTATGTTCTGATTGTGTTTGCCAAAAGTCTTCTTCACCTGGGAGTTAATAAAACCCATGCACGGATTTTGTTTGTCTCTAAAACTGCGGGGTTTTTCTCCTATCCCTCCCCCTTTCTGCCTGGAGAGTGGATCAAAAGTTGAGTGAATGGGAAGAGACAGGAAACTTCTTACAATATTCTTCTCCTAAACCTCCCCTGGCAAGCAGAGCTATAACTTCCCTTCAGATGCATCCTTTCAACACACCAGAAAACTACAGATCAAAACAAAAGGTAAGATATTAAAAAAAAAAAAAAAAAAAAAAGCCCACTTCAGAACTCCCTTGGGTTTGGCCTACTTGTTCATATTTCCCTGTCAGGTGTCCAGTTTAATGATTTGCCAAATCACTGCACCAGTGACACAGCCAAACATTGCTAGATCATGATCGTTTTCCACATCATGAGTCTGAGAAAGGAGACAGGTACAGATCACTTTGGATATCTTGACAGACATATTTTTCAAAACACCAAAACACCTCAGTTTCACCCTGGATTTAGCACTGGTAGGAGCTGCCTGTTCATTAAGCCCTTCAGTTTGAAGGATTCCAGTGGAAAGGGTCAATGCACAAATAATTAGCCAGAATAATCCACTGTCAAAGAACAACAGCAGGTTTCATTTCTGTTATTGATTCGGACTTCATACTACAGAGCCTGCACTGCTTATTTTTTGGGGGTGGAGTTCTTTGCTTTCTGTGCTATTAATGGTCTAAAGTAGCTTTTAGAGGCATGTAAGTGACAAATTGCTCTGCCCATCATTTGGGGGAATAGAGACCAGTCACTAGTGGAGCTGGAGCTCTTTTGCATCAATAACCTGATAGGACCAGAGGCTTCACTCATCCAGATCAGGGTCCTCGCTTTCAAAATGTTAGAAGGGCAATTATCTTTCAACAGTGATTACCAATAATAACATTTGATATATAATTATTTTTGAATTAGTTTTAAATTTTTTTGGTTTTAATTTTTAAATCCATTTGTTTAAGAAGCTTAAAGCAAGAATGAGCAGAGAGTACAGAAGATTATGTGAGAAGCTGGCATGAAAATTAGGGATGAGTTCAGGAAGGTGACAAATGTATGTACAAGGACAGCATGAGTAAAGTAAGTGCAGGACTGACATTATTTGGGGATGGCACGACTATGGAAGAGTTCCCAGCTATAAATATATCAAAATAAGCTATACACAGTGCTTGGCTAATTCATCCCATGCTACAGCCTTTGTTCATGCTACTAATTTAGGTTTCTCTGTCACTTTTTATCTCTGGCTGCTATAAATCTTTCACATCAACATGAATGCCCCATCGTTTCTATAGTTGTTATTCCATCCTCTGGACTATTTCCATTGCTTTTAATACAGATTCCATGCACTGTATTGGTGATGCAGCCCTCATTCACTGAAGTACCTCTTTGGATAAATAACTCCTCACTGATCCATCTTAGAGCTTGGCTAAAAAACTGAGGACTTCTCCTGGCACAGAAGGATCCCTGGAAAACACAAGGGGGAACATGTGTCCCTGTGTCATGACTTCTGGCTTGGTGGTGGGTGGAAGACATGCATAGTTAGAACATAAAGCCACCTGAGAGGTGATGGTAGCAACAGATGCATATCTGTTGGAGAAACCTCATGTTGGGTGAGTCTGAGTGTTTGCTTTGAATTTTGAAGGGGGAGTGCTGCATCAAAATACAAGTTAGAATAACCATAAATCTTCACTTGTCAGTGTACTGGTAGATCTTGGCCAGTGGCTAAAGTGTAGGTCCTCTCTTTCCCATGCAGCACGAGAGCAATTAATATCATGTTATCGCTGCTTAATTTCCCCTCCTCACCCTGAGACCTGAATAACTCACCTTCAGTGTTCATCTCCCCATGGGATTCTGGGACGAAGCTTTCCTTTGGGGTGAAGGGAAAAACATGCCTGTCTTTTTTTAGTTTTAATCCTTTCTTCAGTATGTTCAGACAGAACCAAATGGCTGGTTTAGTGTCTTTGTGTCAGACACGGGTGTGTTTGTTACACACGTGAATATTTACGCTTACATCTCGTACCTTTAAGTAGTGGGGTTTTTAAATCTTTGTCCATTTTTTACCTTTTCCGCCCTTGCTAGTGTAATAACACTACTTCCTAAACCCTATCCTTTTCCTAGGTACTGACCTCATCATCTCTGGGTGCTACTCCAATAATAAAAAAAATAAAGACATGTGGATTATGGGATCCTTTATGGACCTGCATGGAACTCATCTGGCTCGGCTGGAAGGGGTCATGTAAACCTTCTCCATCTGTTAGAGTCTGTGTGGTTTCACACCCAGCAAATGTCAAAGCAGAACTCAGCTGCAACAGCCAAGTTTCATCTGTGTTTGGGTTAACCCATAAAAGAACCCACCAAATTCCACATCAGTCATTTCAGACTTGCAAGAAACCACTCAGGTTTAGTGGAGAGGTCAAGAATCTGGTAAACATTTTGTCAAATATGGCTTGAACAGTGGCTCAAGAAAACCTTGTTTTTTTCCCATTATGTATAGTCTGACCAACCTGATAGCTGGTCCATCCTAATGACAAATAATTTCTGTTACTCGTAGCTCTTACTTTGAGTAGAAACATTGAGAATGAAAGCCCAACTACAACTTGTCCTCTTTAGGCATTTGAACTGCACTCACTTGCAAAGTTTTGGAGAAGGAAAGGAGTCTCTCTGGTGAAGAGGATTGTTACCCACGAGCACAATGGTGGAGCTGGTAAAGCACCACAAGATTTTCAGCTTGAAGAGGAGGGCAGAAGTGGTGAAAGCCTTTTCACTGGAAAGCTTAGTAATGACACCAACTCTGGTACAACCCTCCAGAGTGGCCCTTCTCAGGCCATAAGGGACCTCACAGAAGCTAAGACAACCCACTTATCCAAAGTCAGAGCATGCCTGCAAACTTTGGCAGATGAAAACAGAGCATAAAGTACAGCATGCTTTGCAGATGTATATTTTCTGGCAGCAACATATTTCTGGTTATCAACTGAAAGCAAACAAACATAATACCAACCAAGGAGGACCAGACCGTGCTTCTAACAGTCAAGACAAGTGACTAGAATTTTTTCTGGTTCATTTAAATTTGAAGGTAGAAGTCAAAAGTTAGGTTAATTCCTGAATATGATGCCTTGAGAATATTACAGACCCTCTGCAAATGTAAGTCAATTGCCCAATGCCAATGGATTTATTTTACTCTTTACAACTGAACCACTGTGTTCTTAAAGCACCCAGATCCCAGCCATACTCTCAGATTTGGATGTTCTTTCAAAAAATATTCAGTTCCCTTGTTGACTCAAACATACGTCAGTGTTTGGCGTTCATTTCACAAGGGTGTTAGAAAAAAAACCTAAAGCTTTGACCACCACTAACAACCAAAACACCATGTGAGTCGACTCCTTTTTGCACAAATGAAATTAAATGTTCTGCCTTTTTTTCATACCGTTTTAATGAGATCTTATGTCTAACCACACTTAGCTTTGTTGGAGGCACAAGACTCACCTGAACCATTGAATTCAAGAGGTATCATGCAAAGAAAAATGGGACACAAGAAGAATCCGCTATAACCCCGCTGAGAAGCTGGGTGATATCACTTTGAGTGCCCTTGAGAGAGCCACACAGTACAATATGTTATCTCAGTCCAGAGCAGCAGATAGTATGTGAGAGTGGGCAGGCCTTGGGGGAGAGAGAAAAGGTCAGGAATAAGCTAAGGATACCCAGCTGGGTGATGAGGAAAATAGTGACCTCAGTGCTGGAAAAAAAATTTACATAATCTCCCCTGTGAAACAGTATCAGACATAGGGTAAATGGAAAGGTATTGATTTAACTTCTGCCAGCTAACAGCTTGTCGAGCCAAGGCCATGTATTATTTTCTTTGAATAGGTTTGCTGCCTCAAATCACTTGCAGTATTTTCTTTGCAGTATGATACCAACACTAAAATGTATCACTGCCACATATAGGAAGGCCAGCGTCATATGCACAATATTCCATCAATTATTTGGGACTATCCCATTATGTAAGCTTCTGGGAAATCTGCAGAGAGATTTTTCTGAGCTGCTTTTAGTTCATTTTTGATTGGCCATAATATTCACCACAGTTATCATGACAACCTGTAACAAGACAACAGTTGGAAATACTCTTTTCATACGCTGTGACCTTGGATGGCTGTGCAGGCACTGAGGCCATTGCTGGGTCTGGAGTTGCACAGATTTGAGTGACTTCATCTACAGAACACTGGACATTTTGTGTCTCTTGCCAGTTACTTTTCAGTGAGTGGAAACACACTGTTGTTCTGGGAGCATCACTGTTGAACTCTGAGGGTTATAAACCTTTGCAGGACCATAGCAAGAAAGGCGAAAGAAAACCATCTCAAACAGATCCCTACAGCACCGTATTAGAGACACCCTTACCTACTCGAAGTTCTTGTCCAAAGACTGTTTTCTCTCCCAGCGCAGAGCAGTTCCACCTCCCGTACCGAAACTGGTACTGGCACTCATTGATTCCCATTTGTGCCCCTTCCCCGATCACAATGATGGCATCAGGGCGGCTCTGGCAGATGGCTCGCTGCCGAGGGGCCAGGCCTGGGATTTTGTTGCAGATTATATTAGCTCCTAAAGCCACCACGGATGACAAAGCTCTGAAGAAAAAAGCAGAAAGACATGTTATAACCAAATTTAGGTGACCAGGTGCTGCTGTATGGCTGGCTGTGCAAAAGGGGAAGAGTTGGAGGTTGAGTTCCTGTAATTATGCCAACTCGGCACAATGTCTCTGGTCTGGTATAGGAGCCTGGAAACTTTGTAGTAATTCCTGATCTGATTTGTGCCAGAAAAAACCAAAGAAATGGAATTTTGGCACTTTTGTTTCCAGTCCTACACAGAGACATCAGCTTGTGAGATGTGGAAAGCAAGATTTATATAAAAGCAAAAAATAGTGACAAGTGATCATCCACAAATCTCTGAAACTCATGTCTACTTTGAATGCAGGTTCAGGCTTAGTGTTTAGTTATTGCAGTCATCCACCCCTCATTTGAAAGTGTTAAGCACAATTTAGAAAATGACTTGACACTACCAACACTCTTGCCCATTATTATGCTCAGGGCATTGAATGATTAATGAAGTTCACCAGCATAACGGTGCTTTCAGATCTGGCAAACATCATGGAGCACATAGGATTGATCCTTAATATGTGCCATCTAGACCAGAAACATTTGCAGTTCTCATTCTTCAAGTATATTTTCAGAATTCGTTATGAAGTTTGCCTATAAATTGCACCTGCCATATGTTTTCACTTGAGCACATTTATTTTTCATTTTTCGGCTCACTTTTCAACATCTTCACAGGCTCATTTTTCAACATCTTTACAGGCTACATTTTAAATGGTAATATTTTGAAAAAAAATAGGACAACATGGGTACACGTTCAGTGATGCCTCTGGTCACATCTACTGAGTACCTGCCAGGCCCGTGTGGAGATGTGGCTCTGGACCAGCATACACTGCCCCATGATTCTACTTTCCACCTTGAACACCAGCCTAAGCCTTTCATCTTAGTGTTAAAAATTTCCCACTGGAAATGCTCCCTTGGGAAAATGCTGACTAAACAAAATTAAAGAATTACATAAAAATGTATCAACTTCATTACGAGGTAACTGCAAAATTACATAAATGCTGCATTTCAATGAAATCAGAGTGTTTAATTTTGCCATTCAATGAGCTACAGTAAAGCCAGAGCAAGGAGGGTGAAATGGGTGAAACTCTTCCCCAACCAAAATGAAATACTGCTATTCCTATGGAATGGAAATTCCATGATGATCCACTCTGCCTTTAATAGGTATTTGTGCATCTTTTCCAAAGTTAACAATCCATGAGAAATTCACCACTTGTGGGTTTTTAGTTGGGGGTTATGGATATGGAAATAAGGTATCACACAGATCATGCATGCATGTTCTGCCTATTAAACAAAAGTAAGGACAAAAGGTAGTTGCAGTCTGACCACTCTCAGTGTTGGAGCAGGAGTGCTCAGACCTGTAGCTTTAATTTGTGCTCCTCTGGGTGCTGAGCAACGAAGCTGGAGCATCAGCTGGAACCAGAGAGTCCCTGAGATTCATGCAGGTTTTGAACTAAGGTTTGTTTCTGGCAAAAAGTGTTTCTTCATTAAAAAAAAAAATAAAAAAAAAATTAAATAGAGATGTCTCTAAATCAGGAGTTTCCTAGAGATGTGACAATCTTGAAAATGTATTATGAGTTTGATATAAGGACAAGATTCTCTTTACAGTGGCTTATGACCTTTATGTTACGGCTTCAAAGCTAATGAAAATCACAGAGGAAAGTATCGATACTTAATTTAAAAAAAAAAAAATCAGACACTTTTCAATTTTGAAAAGTAAAAGTGTTATTTTCTTTGAAAGGTCATGGAGCTTTTCTCTCTCTGACTTCATCCACTTTCTACACAAAGTAGGATGGACATTCTGAAAATATTGCAGTAAAACACAAAGGAAAGCATTTTTCCTTAATAGATGATGTGTCAAATTCAGAAACATGCACTCTTTGGTGATGCTAAAACACTGTGCCCCATTCTTACCCCATCCCCTCCACCTGGCTTTGCCCAGTTCCCTGGGACAGACCAGGTGCCCAAGTGTCTTGTGAGACCTTCCCACCTGGTAACCCATTTCCGCTGCTGCTTCAGACACTGACCCTTCCAGGAAAACCTAATCCTGAGGAAATCTGGGGTTGACTCCTAAGAAAGAGACATGCACAAGGCATTCAAAATTCCATTTGGTGCTTGGCACATGCACAAGACACACAGTGTCTGGTCTCATAGCTGCCTGACGGTCATCAAGTTACTGAGGCTACACCACCAACTTACTAGCAAAAATTACATCTAAAAATTGTTTGTACGTTATATAAATACTTTTTTTAAAATTAAAAACTGATAAAAACCATGCAATAACTTTCTGACATCACTTTTTTAAAACTGGTGGACTTCCACAGTTTCCACTAACTATTCTCAAGCTGAGCAGCAAAACCTTACGACTTTCAAAAAAAAGGAAAGCAAGAATTGGCCACAGCACCTAAACATATAATTTTCAGTTAAGTTGCTTCCTTCATACACATTACTGCTGTCTCATAATTAGGTTAAAGAGTATATTCTTTGGTTTCCCATTGTTTTTTGGAGCAGGCCTTGGTCAAACTGACAGTGGGTCAGTTTATTCCTCCGGAAAATAAGTGTAGTATGATCATATCTTCCTCCAGAAAATAGGTATTGTGAGGTTGTCATAATTATTGTGTGCTTGTAGAGTGTATTAAAACAATTAAAATGCAATTATTGGGCGTGGAAGGGGTCTTAGTTTTTCTATTATTACTTCCAGAAACTTCCCCCTCTCTGGCCTGAACTTACCAGCATATTCCCTCAGACTTGTTTAGCCTACTTTTAAATTGTTACAGTGCCAAAAGAAATGCTGAATCATGAAACTGAGGTTTTGGAAAATTTTATTTTTATTAAAGAAATGCACCCAGCAGCATTTCAAGCTTCCTCTCTTCTATTTCTTGTGGCATCCCTCAGTTTGTGCATCCGTCACACATTCGGGAGGGTTGTGCTCTGCTCCTGCCCCTTGGCAGGTTGAAGGCTACATTTTTTTTTTTTAAAGATGAAGATTGTTTCACTTTATAGCTGTCAAAAGGCAGATCCTCCATGCCACATTTTGGCATCTTCTTTCATCTAATCTTTCTTTGTGGTGCAAATTTCCTTGATTCTTATCACCAGAAACTCCTGAGTGTGGCATTTTGTTAAGATTTCTGATGCAGTTTACAATAATTGTAACCATCCTGCACCACGACAGTCTCCACACGCCTCAGAGTGTTCTGCTGGTTTATCCACATGGGCTATCCAATTAAACATCATCCACACGACTTATCCAGACAAACAGAGTTAGTGGAATAATGCCACATTTCCTAGGGAATAAGTGTCCTTAGAATCCTAAGGCGTTAGTGTCTGGCATATGGAGAGCCTTCACATTTCCTCATGCCTATGCCATTAATCCAAGGGAAACACCAGCACTGAAATTGAGCAATAGCTATAAACAGAGTTATACCCAAATTAAAAAAAAAAAAAAAAAAAAAAAAAAAAAAAAAAAAAACCAAAAATAAAACAAAAAAAAAAAAAAAAAAAAAAAAAAAAAAAGAGAAAGACCAAAAAAACCACAATGCAACAAACAAACAAACAAACACCAAACCAAAAAAACCCCATGGATCTGGGCTTGGATAGGACCTTGCAGTTCAAACTTCCATCAAATTAAACCTGACAAACAAGGTTTTGGAAGGCTTGGTTTCTGCGCAAGAATTCTGAAACATCAGGTTTTTTATCCTTTGAAAAAATAACTAGGACTGTGTCACAGCAACCAGAAATTCACGGCAGTGGGAGACAAGTTTCAGCTTATTTTCTGAAATAATACTTGCTTACTTATGCAAAGACTGATTAATCCTGTCACAAAATGAGAAAATTCTCCCTCAAAATGTATTTCCTGTTACAGTTGTATCTCCTCTGTAGGACTTGAGCAACTCCAGCTTCCCTTTTCACAAAGTGAAATGAAAACTATTAGATATTCTAAGTAAGTCACAAAAGTAAAGGCCTTTGAAATGCTTCAGAAATTAAACACTAAAGCCACTTGGGTTTTAAGAGCTGCTTGTTGGAAGAGAAATGTACTCTTCATTCCTGGTTGGCTTGCTTGAGTCTCCATCTCATATTTGCAAATGCAAGCATTTGCTTAACTTGAGCACGAGTCATTTCATTGATTTCAAATGTTATCATGTCCTTGCAACTTCTGATCAATGTTACAGATAGGAAGGCCGTCATGTGAACTGCAGTTTACAGAGTCTTTGTGTGAGTGGAAAATATTTAAAATAAATCCTTATAATGGACAGCTGTACAAGCACATGAGAAAAAAATCTAATTTTTATTCTTGTTAATAGAATCTCAATGTTGATAAAATTATGCAACAGAACTGTGTATCTATAGATGAAGAGCAGTAACTAACCAATCTTTGGAGTTGTCCAAGCTCCTGCACAGGCACAGATGTGTACTGTTATTTCTCCAAGGAGCTTAATATACCATTCTGACAAACACATGACAAAAGATGTAAAATAAGAGATTAAACCAACAACACATTGCATACAGATGAAACACGTAATCAAGTTGATTTTAACCTTTTTCGCTAAAAAAAATTTTTTAATTGCTTTAAAAATTCTCTGCCAATCTGTGCTCCCTGGGCAAATTTTATTGGAGCCCAGGACTGGCTTCAGGAACGTCTCCTCCAGCACCCTTCCTCATTTGCATTCCTGGCTGCACAACAGCACAGTGCACACTTCCCACTGAGCCAGGCTTACTGCAAGCCCTTGGATAGGCAGCTGTAGGGTCACTGTGATCCCACCCCAGCCCTGCTTCTCGATATTCACCTGAAACTGCTGTTGGGCAGAGGGCTTGTTTTCACCAAGGAATGAAGGGATTTAGCCACACGAATCCCATTAACAGCAGGGGAGCTGTGCAGCTTTTTGGCACACTGTACTGAAAACTTGCCCCACCATCTCTGACAAAAAATCCACACAGTGGGTTCTTTGTTAGCAGGAACCACCGAGGTATTTTGTGGTGACACTGTGACACATCTGAAACCGTAGACCACTACCGAATGGTTGACTTAATTAAGAATTCCTAAGTAAATATTTCGAGTGTGTATCAGTTGCAGAAATTGGCAGGAGTGTCCTGGGCTCTGAATGCCATCTGCATATGTTTAGGCTTTCAGTTTTGTTTTCCACCCTGGCTTTGGGAAATCGTTGTTCGGCACATATGTTATTGAAGCGGAAATCCAGTCAGGCTGTGTGGTGCAGCCCTCTGGTGCTCTCCCCTCTGCTGGGGCTCCGGACCTGGGGGCTGCACACAGCAACGTGTTCATGCCCACCAAATGACAGGCAGAGATTTCTTTGAGGAGCTCACCCAAAAAAGTGCCGATATCCTATGTAGTGTGCTTGCTGTCATGGTCAGGAATGAAAGCGGTGGCATGGGTGAGTTGAGGGGATGACTCACGCAAGGGCAGAGCATGCCTCGGGCTAAATGCCTACTTGAGAGAGGCTTGGGGGCATGGTCCCCATCCCTGTATGCCATAGCGATGGGGGGAACACCGGCAAAGCCTTGGATCACACCCTCCCCTACCTGCCAGCTGGGATGGTTGCTATGAAGCCAGCAGTGAATCATTAGGCTTTAGGAGAAGAAGGGGAGACATTTCCTGGGAGCCATGTTCACAGATCGGCACCAGCAACCAGCACCAGCCTCCTGTGAATTCCTACTGTTCACTGAGCAAGAGAAATCTGATTTTGACACATATCTTATTTGCTGTGTGACTGGTCCACTGCAATAATTTTTATTAATCTGTCAGCGAGGCAACACTTGATATGTAACAGCAGGATGTCTTAAAGACTGTTACATCTGTAGTTTACCTGTATTGAACTTTTTTACGCCAAAGAAAGGCTCATGGAGAACAGAAATGCCTCACGTGCCTCACGTGTCCTATTGTAAAGGTCACAGTAGCAAATTTACATTTCCATTTTCATTGGACACTCACTGCTCCGGAATTTTGATGGCAAACTACTGTATAAAGAAGATTTTCTTTCTTGTCTCAAATCACTATACTCCAGGGGCATCTTGTTATATGGTGGAAAACACATCCTGTGGATATAAAATTTAATAAAAATAAAATCGGGTGTTAAAATATCTGAAGTGTGGTAAATAATGATTCCAAAGGAATTTGTGTTCCAAGAAGTGTTTGGTTTGCTAAACCAGAGAAAACTGATAGGCCAGTGTTGGAAAGCTGCAGGAAAGCAGCAGTACTGGCATTCTCCTGGGCAATTCATGGAAGGCTGGAATATGCCTGCTTTGGTCTTGTCAGTGATAGAGGTGGTGATATACATAGTGTAATTGAACTTATCTGAATAGGCTTAAGGAAAAATGGTGTTGATATAAAATTATTTGATTCCTTTTACAAAACAGAACTTTATCAGATTTAGAAATCAAACTGAAACAATTCTGTTTCACACAGTTTTTTGTTTTGTCTCTATAACACTGTTAGCAGGACCTACCAGTTCAGTTCTGCAAACATGCACATGCCTCACCTTGCAAAGTACCAAGCAGCTTCCACCCTCAGTAACAACAAAGTCCATTCCTGAATGCCGAGATGCCCATTAAGCACTCGCAGTTGGTGTTGTCTGGCACTGTAATTTGCCTTCCACCCCATTTCTGGTTCTTTTTAGCGCTGGAAAGATCCACACTGATATCTGACAGGGAGGCACAGAGCTGTTTGCTGAGCAGCAGCCCACCACAGTGGAACACCAAGTTCCCTTGCAGAATAACTGGGGGGGGATATTGCAGTTCTCCTGGCGTGGAATGCAACTTCGAAATACCAAAGTGGCTGGAAGAGATAACTCACAGATTTTCTGTGTCTATGCACAAACAGTTCAGTATCATAGAAAAATAAACCTTTCACACTTCCATATGTAAAGCCCATGGTTTTGTCATGTTTTTCATATAGTAAATAAGAACAATTAAGCCTTCTCCAATCACATACGGCATATGTACAGATACGGGCATTTTCGAAGCTTTATCAGTTCCAAGCCTTAATTAAACTTAAGCGAAGCGCGTATTTGGGCTCTGACCAAAGTTTAGCAGTCTGTTCTCTTTGTGCAACAGGTTAAGAGGAAAAGAGAAAGAGGAAGTCTTCAGGCGAAGTCCAAGATTCATCAAGACTTAATTTGTGAGATCTGATGAAAGCCTGTCACAGTCCTACCACAGATGTCCTGCACAGAAGCAGCTATCCATGGGTTAGCTCATTCTAAAATGCCAGGTACGCATTGTAGCTTTAAAATCTTTAAGGTGGACTGTAACTGGAATCTATCTTAAAATATATGCTCTGTGATATTTTCAATTAAACATTTACGATAGATCTTAAATTTTTGGCTTTGCATGCATGGGGCTTCCATGGATATGACACAAAAATTGAAAGAGGAAAGCATGCAATAGTGGGTCTACAGGAAAGGAAGACTCTTCCTTCTCGAAATGAAGTCAACTGGCTTTACTGCTGTCGGGGTTCAGGTAGGAACTCATTTTTGTTAGTCAGGATCTGACCAACCAATGAGAATAAATTCTGGAAGTCTACTGGTGAGCCATTATGTTGGAGAATTTAGTCTTTTGTGTTAAAATTTTAAGACTCCATTGCAGTGCCTGTTAATCATGAGGATCAAAGCCTGTATGCAGTGCTGAGGTACACCTGAAAAGCCATACAAAGTTGTCTCAGACGTTCTTTTATTATTAAGGTGGAGAGGCCACACTGACCCCTCCCACAATGTGTGCTTCAGACTAAATGACCACTGAAGGCTGCTATTTGTGCATGGATATATGACCACAGAACAAGTCTTACTGGTCTTGAATTAGCAGCAGAAGAGAAAAAAATTAAGTTCTCTTTGTCAGTGACACTGAATTTTTATCCACTGAATACCCCACTATTATGAGCCATGATTTATTTCTTTTGTTCCTTCCTGCACCACTGTTTTCATGGTGGTAAATCTTTCCTAAGGCCATAAAAAATCAGGATATGGAATTAAATAACATCCACAAACAAAATTAAACCCAAAAACCCATAGGCTTGGTGCTGTCAGGTTTACTTACTGGGTCCTACATCTGGAACGGGAGCATTGCTCAAACCAGCAGCAGCATTTGTTGTTCTCATCTGCTCTAAATGCCTCAGGCAAGACCATTGTCAGGAGGGACGAGGAGCAGAATGAGTTCTCTTGATGTTTCTCTACAACTGTTGAAGCTTTGGGATGACAGATCATCAGAAGGGCAGCTCCTCCTGCTCAGGTGTGCAGCAGGCAAGCGAGTGAGTGTGAGGACTGGGCACATTCTTGGCACAACCCAAGTGGGACCAGGCACCTCAACACAGTCCCAGTTTGGTTGTGAAGCCTTGAGCCCTTGTCTTTTTCCTCCTCAATTATCCACTCTCACCTTTCCCTCAAACTACAGTAGTTGGGGGACACTCATTCATAGTGAACACACTTGCATTGTTCTCAGGATGTGTGAAAAACTGTAGAAGGAACACCAAGTCCCAGAAGGAGAAACCACAGACCTCTCCAGGTTTAGCATGAATGGGTAAGAATGGGGAAAACTGTGGGGTTTTAAAATTTTTTTATATTTCACTTGAGAGTTTATTCCCTCACAGGAGAACTGCAACATCCCACCAGATATGGGTGGTGTGTCTGCGTGGGGCAGGGTGGTGGTGCAGCAGTACCTCTGTCTGAGGCACGCGTTGAATGAACTCTCCATCTCCAGCACCAAGGACCGGACAGAGGATGCACCTTCCACACCTCGTCAAAAAGAAACAGACGCTGCTCTGCTCCTCAGAGTCATGGGATGGTTTGGGTTGGAAGGGATCTTAAAGCCCATCTAGTCCCACCCCCTGCCATGGGCAGGGACACCTTCCACTATCCCAGGTTGCTCCAAGCCCCATCCAACCTGGCCTCAGGCACTTCTAGGGATGGGGCAGCCACAGCTTCTCTGGGCAGCCTCTGCCAGGGCCTGACTTTCCACTACAGCAGGTTGCTCAGATTGGCACAGGCTGATTGCCTGGATACATGTTCTGCTCCCAGGACAGGTTTGACAGCCAGGAGGTTGTGCTAGGGCTGGACGGGCAGCTTTAAATGAGCTCCCTGGGCTGGCTGCGACTTCAAACAAAAGTGCCCTGAAAGTCCCCTTCAGCCTGCATAGCTCAGCTGAGCTCTTGCAAAGCCTTGATTCAGGAAGGAAAATGCTTTTAGGACCACCTTATTAAATACAAGAGATCTATCACAGATTTCAAGGTGCTAGATGCATGGCTGACACCCTTTGTGTTTTCCTGGTCATGTAGTTCTATTTGCTGTTTAGCTGCAAGTCAGCCCAAGTCAATGCACCAGAATATGTCCCTGAACAAAGACTTCATGCTAAACACCAGATCCCAAAGTAAATTAAGAAGGTAGAGGTGTTACACTAAGGTAGTTGCTTAAGAAATGCAGAGTGCAAAAATGCTGCACTTGGCAGGGTTTGTATGCTTTTAATTAATAGTTACTGAAAAGAAAAAGAAAAAAAATGCAACATATTTTTAAGTAAACAGCAAACGGCACTTGGAAATAATTTTTTTAGTAGTCTCTTAGTGTGTTAACTAATTTTGTCTCTCATTTTCTGAGTCTGTTCTCCGATGAGAAAATTATTTGCAGCCTTTCTTGTACCACCACACCAGCTGTAAGCAAAACTGCTTGGCACTTCCATGGAGCAGGCCTGCATTCCCTGCACCCAGCAAAACTCCCACTGGCTGTTGGTGGTCACGCAAAGAGAAATTCTGATCCATCAGATAGATAATTTATGGTTAGCTCCTTATATGAATTAACCTATTTAAGTTATGAGACAGTTTGTCTACTTGAGATTATACATGTTGGTTAGGCAAGGAAATAGGGTTTGATCACCAGTCTGATCAGACCTTCCAATCTGTACCTAAAAGTTGGATATTATTATAAAAATAGCTGCAGTCTGAGAAAGCCTCAAGTGTGGAAAAAAAGGAGGAACCCCTCAGAAACTGTGGAATACAACAGATTATTTCCTATGCAGATTTCCAAGCACTTAAAACATTATTGTATGCAGCATGTGGGCTTTCTGTGAACAAAACCTCTCTGTTTTATAATCTGAACTGTCAACACTGGCACAAAATAATGTGACAGCAAACAGGGGTATCTATGAATTTCTAAGGTTTCTTTCAGCTACTTATTTCAAAATTTTAATTCTGAGTGATGTAAGAGGCCTGGTAAACCACACAGTAACTTTTCTAGTTCCTTGGCTTGTTGAGTCTATTCCAGGTGTTCAGAAGGATTAGCAAAAGTCATTTTGAGTTGTTTTTCTAGAGGGAGTTTCTAAATTTGGTATGCAGCCATAAAAATCGTGCATCTGTGCACCCAGTGGCCCGTGCTGGGTGTGTCCTTGGTGTTTTGCAAATCACTATAAGCTTGTGAAAGCAGCTGGATGAAATACTTCTCCTTCTAAAATCCTCTCTCAAAAGATCCCACACACACTGTCAATCATACACATGCAGGCATATACCTGCCTTTTTGTTATGTGGCATATTGACCCCAATTTAGCTGCTTCTTGCCTTCAAACTGAAGATGCTGCTGACTATGGGCATCTTGAATTTCTTTTTCCTCCAATTCTGTTTCTGAGAAATATATAAAATTATTATTTCTGATAATTTGAAAAAATCCCTTCACGGCCATGCAATCCAAAGAGTGAAGAGATTTGAAGAGGTGAGTGATAAGGATTGTCTGGGATTCACAGCTGAGCCTACGGAGGCGGTACTAAAACAGCTCCAGTGAGTCGTATGCAATCTCTAGGGGCTATAGGCAGCTGGTGGCACACACAGTGTCAGCCAGTGAGCACCTAGGGCAGGTTAAACCTGGCTTAACAGCTCCATCAGAGCCACAGCCTGGTCTTCATCTTCAGTCAGCCCCAAACTCTTCCAGAAATCTTCTTGCACTGCTAACAAATACTTACTTTCATTTTTCTCCCTGATGCTACTAACCATTTTTTTGCTACTGATCTTTTTAACTTTTTACCCTTAGGTGAAACAGAAATTGATAGAGAAGTGCAACCTTTCTGTCTGAATTGCATTTATCTGTTCCATAGAAGAAAAATTTAAGCTAACAACAGCATCACAGACTATCAGGAAGATGAGAAATTATCAAAGTTTCCTAAAACTCAATTACTTAAATACATTTTAAGCACTATGGCTACTCAGAAGGCGAGTTTGTTTTAAAAGAGTTGTGGTCATAGGCAAGGGCAGCCATGGACATTCTCTAAGATGTGGAATCTGCCACCTGTCCCCTCAGTTCCCCCAGTGGTCACCCCGATGATGTGACATGCCTTTGTACATGGGGTTAGGCCAAGAGCACGCCTGTCTTTAGGCACCACAGCAGAACTCCTGCACCAAGGGATTTGAAAGCACATGCCAAGGCATGTGTGCTCTGTGTGCAGAACTGTGTGCAGAACTGGCCCCTGTGTGCTCACATGGAAAGGCTCCTTTTGGCAGAGTACAAGACCATGAATGCTGGGGACTGAATGAGCGGCACTCCCCCAAGAGAGCCTGGTGGGAAAGCTGTGTGGCAAGCACACCTGAGTGGTGATGGGAAGGCACAGGATTCACAGAAGGGAGCAAACAGGACAGTAAGTGACTTCGAGGAGACAGTAGTCCATCCACCTTCCCTGGGCAGGATCAGCTACATCTTTCCCGCTCCTGACAGGTACTTCATACCATTTAAAAATCATCCTACCTAAATTTTCCCTAAAAGGGTGGTTGGACCCTGAACAGGCTCCCCAGGGAATGGGCATGGCTCCAAGGCTGATAGAACTCAAGGAGCATTTGAACAACACTCAGGCACAGGGCTAGGTTCTTGAGGTTCTCCTGTGCAGGGCCAGGAGTTGGACTTGATGATCCCTGTGGGTCCCTTCCAACCAAGACTATTCCAATATTTCTATTCTATGACTCTATGAAATTTCTGCAATTAAAGCTCAGGGCTTCTTCTCTGATACCCTGTGAGAATAGAATATTTTGTTCCCACAGGCCCTGCACTGTCCTTTAGGTTGTTTATAAATCTTCTGCAGTGCAAAACAGCCCTCATTCAAGTTTTCCTCTCACGCATGAGACCTCTGATCATTTCTATCCCCCTTTTCCAATGTTCCCTCCCATTGGTACAAGCTTTTCTGCACAAAAAGATAAACTAAACATTGTGACTGGAATTACACTCCCCTCTCCTCCTCTCAGGGATACCATAATAAGATAACTTCTTTCGCCACCCCACAATTTTAGCTCCACTTAGTGAAACAGAGTTCAGATCTAAAGTGGTTCTTTAGCCCTCCTTCTATAGTGAATTACCATTGCTTCTGACTTCTTCAGTTCCTGCATGGACTCCATTGCAGCTGTGTCAAACGGGCCCAAAAGTGTTTTGACTCCTTGTGTCTCACCCCCTCATTAGGGCAACAGTAGCAGTTCAGCAATTAGTGTCCAGTTATGAGCACTCCTTTGATTTACAGCACCTGACTTTGAGAACATGGGGCAGATGGAGGGGAAGTATGGTTAAAAGTGTAGCAAAACAATTTGCTTAGATTGTGCTTAATATTTACATAGAGGTTTTAGTGTCTGGGACAGGGCAAGTAAAAGCATCTTCACTAAGTACCTAAAATACAAAAAGCTTTAAGGTGTTTTAAAAGCACCTATTTTAAGAGTCTCAAAAATATTGCATACATTGCCTCCCACTGATACATTGACTGAATAAATCTATGCCAAGTTTTGGTGCAATACTGCGTGGAATTACAGCATAGGAATCAATTTTCCCAATAAACTGTAGCCAGAGTAGGCTTGACATGTTTTGGTTTCATTGCGCTTCTGAGAAATGGAGCAACTGCACAGGAGAATATGAATTGCTCCAACTGGAGATGTGTGAACTAAGGGGATGAGGCGTCATCACTTCCAACCTTACTAAGTCATTCTCTTGTGTCTCCAAACAAAGCCAGAGAAGTTTTTCTTGTAAGGAACTACATGTGTTGGTGAAAAAGTGTCTTTCAGTTGCAGGCTGAAATACTGTCACCTTTTGTTTCATTTCTAGGCCAATCTGTACATTCAAAGGACCCTAGGAGTTAAGATTTACAGTTCAAATCATTCAATGCTTCTGAATTTTCTGTAATTCATGGATTTTCTATAGAGTATGGATGATATAAAAATTTCTATCCAGTAACACATCTAGAATTAAGCCAGTGTTTACATTTTTAATCCAACTTCTGAGCATTTAATCCCTAGTAAAAATCAAAGTGCCTGATTTTATTGGATTACCATTGCGTTATGCCATTAATGTGAATCTTTAAACTCCAGTTTCTCTACCTCACTCGCAAAGCATTTGTGCCATATCCTCAAGTTTTCCTAGCATAGCCTACATGATCCAGGATGGAAGTTTACTGCCATGGCAAAACAAACATGCAGCATGGGAAAGACATTGCTATAAAATAAAGCTGAGTGGAAGCTGAAAGCCCAAAGTAACTTTGAGAGCCGGGTTTTGGTTTCTTTGGATCTTTAATCCCCAGAATGGCTCAATTTTTTTTTTGTCCAAATTGTTCACCCAGGTCTAATGACCATTGAACAGTCTGGCAGGCACTACACATGAGATAGGATTAGGAGGTCATGGGTTCAGTCCGTAAGTAGGACCACTCACCCCTCTCACAAATCTACTCAGTTGACAGACAATTCTTTGTGATGAGTTGGCCACCCATTTGGAGGGTCAACAGAATTCTTGCTTATTTTGAAAATTTGACCATGAGACACAAACTGCCTTTCTGTGTGGGGAAGCCCACCCCACAGACAGGGAAAAAAATCACAGTTCATGCTGTTCAAAATCCATCTTCCCAAGGCTCTTCCTGTGCTGGCCAGTGTTTTCCAAGCCAAGTGCTTTTATTCTGTCTTCTGGTGTGTTCTAAAAAATACTTACGGAATGCTAAAAATCTTTATTTTAAAGGAAAAACTAGCTACACTAAGTGAACAACATATGTATTTGTTCAGTTACTTTAATGAAGAGAATGTTTTGAATACTTTCAGGAAAAAAAAAATTATAAATAATACCTTAATGCCATGTCTTAAAGTATGCTTTAGAAGTCTCCTAAGCATCTTGTTTGTTATGCTTCAAAACTTTCTGTCACCAGAAAGGAAAGAAATCTACAGCATTCCTTCTGCCTTACAGAAAGATGAGAGTAAGAAAATCGTCCCTTTGGGGTTTTTTGTTTGGTGTTGGGAAAACTATAACTTCATGAAGGATCTGATAACTAACCCATATGGTGCATGATCCTGATAATACAATCCAAACATCACAAACCAACTCCCAAAAGCTAACAAGAATCAGCGTCTTTGTTGTAGAACAAAACAATGCGATTTCATGCTAACCCAAAATCCAGTTCCTCTGGAGATAACAAATGCCTAATTCACAATGAAAATAGATGGTGATAGACGATGACGCATGTCCTACAGTTTGATGTTGCCTCCCACAGATGAAACACAGGGCTTGATCTCTTGTGGTATTAAAAATCCTCTGGCATTTTTTAGAATCAAAGAACTGATGGAAAATCAGATAATTAAACTTGCCTGTGTAGAATCCCTGTAAGTATTAACTATATGTTGTATTCTTCTGTTCTTTCTGTTTTAACAGTTTTTCTGCATTTTGTCTGTATAAAAACCATCCTAGCTTTTTTATTCTGGGTGCAAGAAACCTGCTGATTACTTAAGTAAATTTGATTGTTTCTTGCTAAATGGCTGATATTTTCCACTTCACATTCAAATGATTCAGCCTAGGAGTTTAGACATGGTATTTAACTTTATGGTACACTAGGACAATCCCATGAATGTAAAATTGAGCACACGCATCAGAGGCCTGCAACTGTTTTGGGACTCATTTGGGGACATAAATATTGTATATTCATGACTTAGCTGTATGAAATGCATACAAAGTATAGGTGAATGTGGGTTTAACTCAAAGAGAAAAGGTGTAAAATTTTATGTGTTTCTTAGGGTGAAAGAACTTCTTCTGACTGGAGAAGTGAATTGATGCCAGGACAGATTTTGCCCATAACCTACCACAGAAGAATTTTGGGAGGCAAAAGAGTCAGACTTATGAAATAGGCTCGCTCAGGGCTTTCTAGAGATGGTAATGAATGAATCCACACGGCACAGAAGAGATGATCCTCCTTGTTTTACTAATAAAGCAAAACGTGATTCACAGATCTAGAGACTTCAAACGGGAAACTTGACCTCATAATGATTTTCATGCCGTGGACAATTTTTGAATCATAACTGTCAGGAAAAATTCCCTATCCAGTTTTGTTATTTAGCTCAAAACCACCATTGTGCTATTTCAGTGAAAGACAAACACTGACAGCCAGTTTCTAGGTTGAAGGGATTATTCTCAGTTCTGCCAAATGTTCAGCAGTGTATCATCGTATATGTCCAAACAACATCACTGCATGAAACTGTAACACAGAGAAAAGTTCATCATGAATAAAAATGTTTCCCATGCCAAAAAATCAGTCACTCAGAAGGAAAATGTAAACCCAAAAGAGAGATCAAATAGCTTGTGGTGTAAGGTCCTAACACACTGCAGCCAACTTAAGTCACTTTTACTGACTGAAGTCTGCAGCAAGGCTGAAATGGGAAAAAATTCCAGGAATAAAATAGGACAGACCAGAGAAAACTGGAAATATTGGGAGAAAGAGGTCTCACAGAGTGAACCTTCTGCTATCCACTGTCAGTATCACTTGGTCGATGGTGTGGTCCTGGCTGTGACAGCGCCAGAAGCTCTGCACAAGAAGGGGGAAGGCGGCGTGGTGTGGCCTGAAGAAGCTGCTGCTCCATGCCAGGCACCAATGACTGCACTGCCAGGGGCACCCAAGCCAAGCTGGGCCTGAGGATGCCAACAGCTGCACTGTGCCAGCACGCCAAGACTGATCCCAGAAAAGATGGGCACTATGGCAGAGAGGATTGAGCTGCTTGACCTCAGATGACTCAGTGTGACAAATACAGGGCTTGCAGAGAAAAATAAAACTCTACATAGCCAACATTAAAAAAAAAAAAGTGATAATTCAGTGTTTGCCTGATGGCTTTTTTTCCAGTTATAAAAAGCTTCTTGTTCAGCTTTTACAAGATACAGTTGGTGTTTTTTCTTTTTATGCAAGAATGAAAGGAGAGGAAAAAAATTCTGGCACACTTCTTCCGGTAAGTTTCTAGAAACTGATGTTCTCCCTCCCTTATTTCCCTACCCACATGCAATGACTGCTGTATTCACTGCTGAACTGGAAAAATCTTCTCTGAGGATGAAGAGATAGTTCCTGTTCTACAACCAGTAGGTCCTTGAATTCTATGTAGAGACCATCAATGAGGCAATGACAGATAACAGCTGTGGTGTTCTGGGTTCTGGAAATTATCCCGAGGCTGGCCAAACTCACATCATTCCAAACTACTAGTTTCATCATGATCTGAATAAAAAATGTGAAAATAAGAAGCTGTATTATATTTGCCTATAATAACTTATCTCACTGGCCACCAATTCTTTGCATCTTCATGGGTTTAAAATTCTGCACAAAACACCAAAATTCCACCCACAGTCCCCACGCTTCACTAAATTTGGTGAACTCACACAGAAGTAAGCTAATATTTTCAAACTGCTGTTACCCCAAGCTAGAGGGGGTGGAATTAAATATCCCTGACACTGAAGCATGGCAAACTGGTGGGTAGCTTTTATTTTTTTCTTATTGACAGACTATCTTCCTAGTGGCTGAGATCCTTGGGTTTGATTGCAAGCTGTTGACTTGCAAGCTTACAGCTGTCCTGGCCTGGGTAAAGTTATAAGGAAAACTGTGTAGAAAGCAGCCAAATTGTAACCTGACACTGACTAAAAAGAAAACATGAAGAAATAGGTCCCTGAGAAGATCTTGTGAGTTACTGAAGCCAGGAATCAAAGCCGGACTCCTGCAATTTCTGTACAGCAGCTTTATCAAGGAATTAAGGGGTGCTGCAGGAACTCTACTCTTATCCTGGCTACAATGTGTTAGTTTCCATCATTTCTTCTTAATTGGCATCAGCTGATGGTGGGACCCAAAACATTCTGAACCTTCCTCTGAGCATGGTGAGACACTGTATAGGCAAATGAAATAATCTTCACACCTATCCTGTGTGAAATAAAGAAAAGCCCAGAGTCTTAAAAAATCAGAGATTGAAAATTCCTAGCAGTAGCAATAGATGAGAAGTGGCACTCTAAGATGTGAATACTGAAGCACAGAACTAGGCAAAAAGCTCTTTGTTTTGAATTTTAATGTGGCAATTAATCCAAAACATCTTCTGGTTTGCAAAGGTTTTAATGAATTTTAATGAAAAAGCTGGCAAAAAGTATCTTAATTGTCTCCCTACCATCTTAACTTAGTGACACCTTCCACATGCAATATCTTTGTCAACCAAAGATTGAGCTGAGCTGTCTTGCTCAGCTCCTTGGTGATTACTGAAACTCGAAGAATCACCTATTCCTTTTTGGAGACAATTCCAACCATTAGAGCATAATGTAAAAGGAAGGGATTAAAACCCACAGAGGAGCTTGTAGAAAATTGTTAGTTAGTTTCCAGCAGATGTACATTTTTAGACAGGATCAAACCCAAGCAGTTACTGGACACTAGATTCAGTTTTGCTGGTTTTAGTTGTCTGCACCAGTATCTCCCACATTTCAGAAGCTTACAGCTTCTAAATGGCATGGGAAGTCTCCGTGGCACACACTGAGGGCAGTATTTCACAACATTTACATTCCTGTTGTCTTTCTAAAAGAAAGACATTAGGACTATAATGTCAAATCACAGGAATGATAGGCCAGTTCATCCCATAGGTTAGGATTTGAAATGAAAGTCTGAGATTGTCCTCTGGAGACACAGACTCATGGAAAATTAGGCAACCCGACTCAGGTCTTGCACTGCTCCGTTCACACCTGGAACATTAGCTCACTTCCCATGCTTACAAGCTAAGGCAGGTTGTGGGAAGGATGCATCCGGTAGGTGCAGCACATTGAAAGTCTCCTGGTCCTGAATTAGGAGCAGCCTAAATTTGCTCTCCCTGCTTACCTATTCTTCCAGAATTCTACCACTTCTCCAGTGGCTCCAGTACTGGATCAATGTAACAAGATCTGGTCCTATTCTCGGCTCCGATTTGCTGTGTAGGTTTGAGTGAGCCACCTCCTTGCCTTCTGCTGCTTTCCTGCTTCTTTGCATTTATCTCTTACCTTCCTAGACAGAGTGTGAGCAGGACAGCCACTTGCCTGTACTTGCAATCTCTTCCATGCTACAGACTGAGTGCTAGGCATTAATTTATTTGAAAAATTAATTAGAAGGTACATATCAACTGTCTCTCCCATAGGTACCACCAGTAACAAACAGGCTGACAGCAAAAAGGAGAGGCATTAAAAAATTAGAGTGCCATCAGTTTTAGTGCTTCCCTCCGCCATCCAAATTATCCTTTTCAAACTCTTTTAAATGATCATTTTTGCTGTAGCTGCTGTTATTCATTTGCACAGAAGATGTTGGGCTAGAATCTGGTCTTGCCTCTCCAGCTGCCCATAGATTTTTCCTAGCTGAGCTGATGTTGTTGCCAAAGTAGTAATTCTAAAACAAACCATCCTCCCCACTCCTGCCAAACACGTGTCAGTGCTTTGCAGCTCCAGAGAAGGTACATGAGTGTTGGCACAGCAAAAGTTAAATATCTCCCTCAGGTTTCTCAGGAGTACCATCTTAAGGACAATTTTCAAATTCAGCCATGTTAAACAGACCCACACTAACTAACATGTTAGTTACATGCCTAGGATGCTAATGCTAGTTTGTGGATCAACTATCTCCCACTGAGGATGAGGAGGACATTCTGAATATATTAAATCTCAAATTCTTAACATAGATGCACCAAGTACAAATCCAGCACAAGTTTTGTGAATTTATAAGTGCTGACTCCCCACTTGGCAATCACACACCTCTTCTCTGCTCCACTGTCCTTGCCTGCTGCACATTCCATGGTTCTGAAGGAGCTGAGCTCCTACAACACACTGAAGCCATGGTGCTGTGCCTTGGCTGGTGCGACTACAGGACACCCATACCTGCACTGCCTCTCTCTCAGGAACCAAGGGGCCGCACAATGCCATGTAACACTTTGTAGTATCACCCAAATCCTCTTTTGACCCCTGAAGAGGTCATGAATTATTCATCTGAGAAACCCAGCTTTAAACATATGCTGGAATAGATTTTGATTTTTCATGAGTACTTTCCAAGATGAATAGCCCATCACTCCCCATAGCAGTTTGCTCTAGCGATTCCAACTGAAACATAAAAATATTATTTTATTCTGTTTTCTGCCTCTAGTCATTGATTCAGACACACACATTTGTCACAGAAGAGCAAATGACAGCCAAAAAGAAAACTAAAACGTCTGCAGTATGAAATTCAGTTCTGCCCTATGACTCTGACAACGGCATCCTAAGATGTAGATGCTTTCTCTTTCTTCACTAACTGATCTCACTGCTTTTCCCCAGGTTGGTGAAATAGCGAGAGAGCAAGTTTAACCCATCTCTTTCCCTGTCTTAGGTTCTTCCCAGCTGCCCACTCTCTTTGTGTGTTCAAAGGATACTACAGTGCTCACTCTACAAGTTTAGCCACAATCCAGGGGCCTCTCGGAGGGAAAGACCTTTCCAGGCCTGCCTCATGGCCACGGAGCTAACACTGGAAATAGGGGTGTTAATTACTACTGGTTACAGAAGTGGCCTGGTGGGACCCATGGGGGAGCCGCTGCTGGAGCCACAACATCTATTTTCTCCTCAGCCACCCAGCAGCTCTGGTGTGGTGATGTGCCCCAACTAATATTGCTCTAGACAGAATTTGGGCTGCTCATTGTGAAGCTGGGAGATCTCTGTTCGATGGACTTTGGTCAACCACTCTTCTATTCAGATGCGTGCCACAATATCCTGCTTCTACTACCTACCACCTTTCCTCACTTACCCTGGGAAACAGAGCCAAGCTGCTTTGCAGGCTGTACCTTTTGTAAGGGTTTTTTCTTAAAAAAAACCCAAAGCAAACCCAGAAATTGCTGAGATTGATTTTCTTCTTTCAACTAAGACTCAACTCCACCTTGTTTCAGATACTGGCACACACGTACACACGTACCTGTGCTCATACACACCCAGCCATTCACCTTCCTTCCCTGCTCTTGCAGAGTGCAACCAGCCATAAAAATTACAGAGTGTTCTAAAGTCTTTATCTAAAAATACACCTTGTTTTAATTAGATCAAGAGTTTAGGAGCTAGGATGGATTTAATCAAGGGTTTTTAAGTAGGGTGCAACCTTTAGCAAACACTGAAATTATCACTTAGCGGTTTTCCGTCACCCACGTAGCAAAGTTTTCATTTGCCCTGTGAATGCTTCTGTTTCTTTGGCAATACAAAAAGTAGTTCTTTTTTTTTGTTCCCTGCGAAGGCATCCAGATATGTCTCTTTGTTAACTGAGTTGTTGACACAAAGGAGTCCAGTGTAACAGGCCAAGTTGATGTATCTCTTCACTGTGACTAGGACTAGAAGGATTAGCCTTCCAAAATGAAAGGGGTGCAATAAGCCAAATATCGATGTCATTAGAGCAATATGATGGATGAATTTGAGCAATGTCTCTAAAATGCCAAACTGTTAAACTCTAGGATTTAGCAGGCTTCAATTAACTTGGTAATTTAAAAGTGAGTGAGCCAATATATTATAATACATCATAGATGAAGCCTCAGAAAATTAAGTATGAAAAGAACTGTTCCCTAAAATGAAGAAAAAAGACAGCTTACATCAGGGTTTTATGTCCTAGTTCGTTCTGCCAGTCTTTCTATTCAAACCTCTCTAAGCATGCATAATATTAAGCGATAGAAACAATTCTACACTAACATTTTCAGGTCACGAGGTCAAGCACTTGCAAGTCAGAAAATGCCAGGACAAGGACTGACAGCGAAACTTGAATTCACCTGTCTTCTGTGCATGCACAGGAATGCAGCCTGCAGTTCTACAGCAACACAACTTTTTTTTTCCACATCCACTTGGTGTACAGGGTGGATGCACCCCTCGATGAGGAATTGCGTTGTCTTGCTTCCTCCTTGTTCACTGTGCACACCCAGGCTTTACAAGCATTTCAAACTCCATTTTATTGAAAGATTCTGAGCTTGACCTTGCCTTTTGTAGAGTGATGATCAATATAATGTGTGAGAGAATCACAGAAAAATCATCCCATAATACCCCTTCGAGGAGAGGAGACATAATTCCTCCCACCTTAGAAATTCAGCAAGGTTTAGCTATGAAGTATTCACTGGTCCAAGGAGTTGAGTTTGACAACTCTTAGGACTTCAGCCTTCAAAACCTTTTTTTTTGTCTGATCCTTCTGACTTCTTCTGCAGCTGGGATCACTCCCTGTTTCAGCAACTCACACTGGGAACTTGAATCAAGCAACCAAATACAGGGAATAGCTACTACTCACTTAAAAACCAAAAAACTTTCATATAGCAACACTCAAATACTTGACTCAGAGAAGCCTTCTGCTCCCCCTCCACAGCCCGTGCCCAGACACAGCCCCTGGAGGAAAGCCTTCAACCCAAAGCCGCTTGAAGTAAATGCCCCGAGGCAGAAATACTGTAGAAACATGTGACTGAATTAGAGATCAGACACTAATGCACATTTAGGGGGGAACCACATTCAGGATCCATTGGCAGTTGTCAGAAAAAAAGAAATAACTACTAGACTGAAATTTTAAGCCAAATGGGAGCTTTCAAATACCGAATCTGGACACGACTACCAACTGCAACTCTGTTCAAAAGCACATTATGACAGAAACATGAAGGTCAGGGCAGCATCGCTTTCTGTAGCCTCTTTTCAAAGCATCTTCTGGACTGTCTCATCTGAAATTACTGAGGCAGAAATTTCCTGTCACAGAACAGGAGAAGTCTTGACACTATATCAAATGCATAACAATCCCTCCTATAATTTCAGATAAAAATTCTCTCTCCCTGCTCTGGTTTGTGTGTATAGCCCTCACTTACATCCGTTTCCCACCCTTATATCCATTCTGAGTAGTGGTACACTTCACCTGTAAATGGAATCAGTTGAAATGGCTTAGGTCCATTATTGACAATTACATTTGAACTTCACTGCATTCTGTCCTTCAGAAAATGGGAAAAAAACCCACTTCTGAATTTTGGGAATGCCCAAAAATTAGGCTTCATAACATTTTAAAAGGGTTAGAGAAAACTTTGCATTGTCCTAGACATTGTTTTGCTGCCTTAGCTTCAAAGATGCACTTCCATCTTTTTTATTTCACATCTGATTTGTTATTAAAATGTAAAAAATGAGTAAAAAGATTGTTATAATGCTTATTCCCCTTTCAATGCATTTTCTAAAGAAAGAAGATAAATGAATCACTGACAGGCTATTGCAAGCCACAGTGCAGGTCCTTGTAAGGGATAATGTTGCAAGCAAAAGCAGTAAACAGTGATCTCTGCATTGACAGAACTCCCAAAAAGAAACTTCAAGAGTTAAAAATGTTTCTGCAGACTGCAAGCCTCACATTCAGTGCCACCTAAAAACCAAAGCAAGCAAGACACATAACACTGAAATGAAGCAGCACTAGGGAAAAAAAAAAAAAAGTGTCCTGCAATGCTTTATGGGCAAAATTTATTGAGTTATGGAAAGAAAAGCCACTAGAATAAGAAGAGGTTTTCTTGTATTGTTCATGCATTCTAGCACCCATTTAATAAGAGATTACTGGGAAAAACAGCACAGCATCTTTCTGGAAAAGCTAATCATGCGATCTTGTTGCCCATGCCACATAATTGCCGCTAATCCGTATTCCATTATGTCATACTCCACAATACCCCTTTCCTTGCATTCACAGTCCTGATACCTCCTCTTCCTCCACTCACGTCGTCTTCTCTGGTACTTCTAACCACAGGAAACAGTTTTCCTTTATTACTTTCTGAAAATTGTGGTTGCTAAAACCTCTTTGGTATTTATGATAACTATTAGTATCTATAGGGTTCGATTGACTCACACAGCAACCGTTTGCACTTTCATGGTAATTGCCTTCCACCCACACTCCCTACCTTCCCAGATCTGAGCTCCCTTCTCTTTCTCTCTCTCTGTCCCTCCCTGTGACTCACCCTCACTGCCTGGAAGTCCCAAGCACACGTTGGCAGCTCTAGAGATTATGTTTCCCTCTGCCCCAGGTGCTGCCGAACCCATAACCTGTTTGAGAAAACACCTTTGCTCTGCTTCCTTCTCACTTGTACATTGATAACCCAAAACAAAGCTGGAGAAGCTGTTTTACCTCAGGAACAGCAGTGGGTTGGTCTAAGTGGAAGCTGTGTCAGGGGAGGGTCAGGTTGGATATTAGGAAAAGGTTTTTTCCCTAGAGGGTGGTCAGACACGGAACAGGCTCCCCAGGGCAGTGGTCACAGCCCCAAGGCTGCCAGAGCTCCAGGAGCATTTAGACAATGCTCTCAGGGATGCACAGGCTGGGATTATTGGGATGTCAGCACAGGAGTTAGACTCAATGATCCTTGTGTGTTCCTTCCAACTCAGGATGATACACTATTCCACTTTCAAAGAACTGTAGCCATCTACCAATGTCATCACCCTCCTCAGTCCAGCAGCCTAAAGAATGATGCCACTGGTGCAGCACCTCAGAACTATCTCAATTTATGAGGGGCTCTTACAGCTCCAATTTAGCAATCCAAAAATCCATGCAGCACAAAGACTGCCGTTGCTGTATTTCCCCCAACACTGCTTAGGTTCCTTGCATGCGGTGGATCACAGGCACAGAGCAGAATTTGGTCCTCTGCCTCTTCAGCATCCCATTTTCTCCCTTCTAATTCTCTTGCAGCTCAGCATTCAGGCAACCAGGCTAGGTCTAATTAATTTTAATGGGAATTAAAAACATATTTTTTGCAGAATCATAGAACGTCTTGAGTTTTGGTAGACTTCTTCACTGGGTCCTGTTTTCTGTCCATTCACAGTGCTGCCAGATGCACCTGAGGGAGGAAACCAAGTGCGCCAGGTTCCCTCTACCATCCAGGAAAGAACCAGACACCTCCCAGGATGATTCAGAGCAGAGGTGGATTGAATTACCCCATGGACCTGCCTGTCTCTCCATTAACTACAGGAGGCACCCAGGGAGACCAGACTCCTAACTTGAGAACCTCTCCTCATTGCCTAAATTTGGCTGTATGAATCCACCTCTGCATGTTGCTGCAGATAAACATTCAAATAGATTGCAACATGCCACCGCCTTTCACAGCTCCTTTTGTTCTTCTCTTTGTTTACCTCTTATCATGGAGCAATTGTGGTTTCCGCATATTGAATTTTTCAAAGGAAAAATCCGACACACAAATATGTATTCCAGTTGACTTTGAAAACAACTCTGGATTTTAACACCGAGGCCAATTTTCTGTCACTCCATAGAAAGCCTTCTCTGAGGAGCCACTCTGGTATGCTTTGGCTTTAACAGGAGCTGCCAAACATTAGCAGCAATATCTGCCGTCCTTCTGGGCCACGCAGGAACGTGCAGTGTATGTTATCAGCCGCTCCTGGGCCTGATCCAAAACTCATTGAAAACAGCAGGAGTCTTTCCACTGGGTTAATTGGACTGGGAAGTCAGTTCTCATAGCAAAATGATTACTTTACATGTTCATCAGTACATGGGTTTCAAATGTTCCATGATAACGGGGCCTGAGTTACGGCCAGATTGAGGTGCCAGTTCTCCACAGATCAGGGGCCATGTGGGCCTGGTGTTACAGTCTCGTGTCCATGCCTTTTAATGCTGATGGGGGAGCACTAATCTTCCTCTGCTAGGCTGAGAATGACATCTCACACACATAGGGGTTTCACAAGTGAAGATAAGTGCCTTTTCCAACACTAAGCTCCTCTCTATCTGCTCCATCCAGCATTCTGCATTTGAATAACAGGGTGTCAAGTAATCTCAGATTTGCACTCCAGTTTATGGCTTAGCTTTTCATTTTTATGCAATTAGAAGTGGAAACATTTATCTGCTTTCAAAGGAGACTATTCCTTCTTCCTCCCTCCTACTGCAACCTCCACATCCTCCCCTTCAATCAGCTGCGTGTCAAACTGGAAGGGACCTGGAGTAATTTGACTCACATCGTTAAAGCAAATTATTGTACCAAACAAAGGCAACCTGAGTCAAAGTCCATTTAAGTCTACAAGTCTCCGGGGACTTCAAAGAAATTACTGTTCTCACTGGCCATGAGTATATTAGGAAGCCAGGATTAGTATCCATGCTCATGACTGTTGCATTAGTCTTCCCATCTGGTGCAGGACCATGCTTGTCCATGTTTTCCCCTTTCCTTCCCTGCTAGACCAGGGGATGAGCGGTGGATGATGAGCCCCATGGGTGCTGACGTTTGACTCTGCTCAAAGATACTTTGTTTGGGCAGCTGTAGAGTACAGCTCAAAATAAATAAACAGCAAATGTTAGAATGGCAAAGAATGGGAAAGGACAATGCTGGGGTGAGCACCCCTAGAGCAGAGTTGGAGAAGACCAGGAATAAAGGGTCACACCATGTCTTTGTGTATATATGGGGTGGTGAGGCAGCCCTGGGGGCAGCTCTGTGAAAAGAGGCAGTGGCATGGGATCCAGGCTATAGGCATAGCCAGGGAATGTGTGCATCTTTGGCTGAGTGTACTGGCAATAGCACACACATGCAAGGGAATGAGTTCTTCAGGCCTTCAGAGAAGGTGACTACATTTACTAAGCTTTTAGCAGTGCTAGGAATGGCTTCAGAGACAGATAATTAAAAGGAAATCTGTCCAGCAGCCAAATTTTCCAGAGAGTTGAAAGCCATATTTCCAGTACAGGAGCACTCTGATTTCCTGAAGAGCTCATATCTTCTTTAGACAGTACGTGACATTACACATTCAGCACGTTCCGTACGCAGATTTGTTGCTTTTGATTTTGCTGATTGCAGGCAGATTCCCTAGAGGTCTGAGCTCCTGTGCTAAAGGCAGCTCTTAAAAAGAGCAACACAAACTGTCCAAGCAAAGGTCTGAGAGGAAAGGGACAAACAAAACATCCCTGGTCAGGAATAAAAATGTAACTGAAAACAGTCTGGTGAAGCAACCACCCACCCGGGGGAGCAGGCTGTGACTGAAGCATGCACGTCACTGGCAGCTGCTGATGGCACTCAGCCTCTCGGTGCTGGCCCCATGGAGCACACCAGGCATGGGCTTTTGGCATGCTCTAAAGCGCATGTACAAAGTTTTAAACATGCATATGCTCCCACTGAGCTCAAGCCAGAGCCAGTGGGATACTCCCAGACTTAAGCATTTTGGTGAAATTTGGCCACAAAACACCAGAACTGACCCTAGACAGGAACCCAGTATAACAGACTGCTGTGTTCAGCAAGACACTGATATCACTTACATTGTGGTGATATCAGCTGCTAAGCTGTGGAAATCCTCCTACAGTACTCATCCTTCGCCTCTCGTATCCATCAACCCAAGCTCCCTGGAGCCACTTCTGAAGCCCCAAACCTAAGCAGCAGTTATAAAACCACCAGCACATACATAAACATATTTCCCCCCAGAATCGGTATTTCCTACGTCAGACACAATAGTCAGCCTTGGATGACTGACAGGCTTCATGCGTAATATCTCATAAGTCACTTTGGCTGGAGAAGAACGTGCTGCATCCCTGAGGAGCTAGGAATTGTCTTCTGTTCATTTCTAGGCCTTATGGGATCATATGACTCTACGGCAATCCACAATTTTACATAGCTTATGGCCTCAGGTTGCCTAAAAAGCACCCCTGGTCCAACACATTCTCATGCACCCTGTGGTCTATAGCTTATGAGGCTTTTCATACTTACAAAAATACAACTGCGTTTTCTCCTGGTTGCAAATAACTACACTAGACAACAAAATATCCCATCCAGCGCTGGGACCAAAGTGAGAGGACATGATCATAGAACCATTAAGGTTGTAAAAGACCTCCCAGATCATCAAGTCCAGCCTGTGGCCAATCCCTACCTTATCAACCAAGATGTTCCTTGGATACCTCCAGGCATAGGGACTCCACCACCTCCCTAGGCAGCCAATGTCTACAACCCCTTCCATGAAGAAATTCTTCCTGATTTCCAGCCTGAACCTCCCCTGGCACAGCTTGAGCCCATGTCCTCTCGTCCTGTCAAACTGAAGTTCAACTTCGATTTCCAGATCTTCACCAAATGCCAAGTCATCAGAGCAGTGCCAGCCGAAAGGATTTTGCACAACTGGGCACTTTCACACCTCCACAGTGCCAGTACTGTGTTACAGACACGACCCTGAACTATCAGCATTAGAGACACCCGGCTTTGGAGGGAGGTGGGCATGACCAGCAGTAAAAATAATTTTTCGTAACTTTCTCAGGTATTTCCAGGATGAACCTCTTTTCTGTACAGGGCATCACGGAAGAACACAGAAGGCAGGTACAGCATTACTCTGGGTGTGGCAATCCCATCCCAGCATACGGGAGCAGCCACAGTCTCCTTGTGCCACGTGTGGGGCTCTGACAAAGCCATCCCTGGAATACACGATGACAGAGGAAACAAGGCTTTGCTGCCAGCAGCTTACACACCCCCAGCAGCACTTTGCACACACGCTGGCAGGCTCTCCCACAGACAGGAACTGAGGCCAACTGCATTAACATATCCTCACTCACTGCTGGAGCTGCAGCCCCATTCTGATCATGGGTGCTTCCATAACGATTTCGTTAGCCCTTCAATACACCAGCTACTGCAACCTCACTGCTCCCCTCAGTCTGCAAGCAGCCTGAAGCCTTAAATCCAAGAGAAACATGAGCTGCCCTGTTCATGCCACAAATCTGCTTTTCCTGAAATCTAGCAGAAATGGTTAAAAGTGTGCTTAATCATTTCACTCCCAGTAATGCAACCAAAAGCTTTTAGGCAACGTGCTCATGGATCACTTTGGGTTGAAGTAGCATCTAAAAAGGATGCAACATGGAGAAGATTCCTCAGAGCCATTGCTGATGTGGGACTTAAAGAAGGAATTCAAGCTCTGCACCTTTGCATGAAAACCCTGCTCCACCTCCTGTCTAAAAGATACCCCAAGCACTCAAACTACCAAAACCTCTTCCTATGGAAGCTTCCCAAGTTTCAAAGGTGCCTGCTTTCAGATCTTTGTGTCCAGATCCCTATTTCTCTTCTGACAGCCTCTTGCAACAAGGAAACAAGGGGAAAGGATTCATATTGTAAAATTAAAATTTGGAGCAACACAAAATTGCCATGCATTTTATCAGAATACATAAATGCACAAAATAAGGCTTTTAACAGCACAGGAGGTCATGTGCCACCAGATATAATTTAAATGCAATCTTGCTGTGACATATTTTGCTGGTGTAGGTAAAGGTTATATGAGAACTGCTCCATTTACTTTCTCTCTCTTAAAACTCAAACTTGTTTCCAAAGTCTCAGCTTAATGAGATGTGAGATTTTGAGCAGTATTCAAGTTAGTCCTTGGAGCTAGTCCAGCTTCAGAAGTGGTGCAATATAGAGGAAGAGAACAAGCAGACACGAAAACACTAATGAGAATGCATTAGGATCTTGAAGGAAGAGGGGCACACGAGTATCATCCAGGGTACACAAGTACCATTCTGACACTACTTTCCCTCTTTACTCTCCAGGATCGTTAGCAGCAAAGTCCAGCACTTTTCTGTCTGGTCAAATGTGCCAGCATACTGCCAGACAATTTTTGAGAATTCCCTGCTCCTCAGTAGTTAAATTTTTGTCCTTTGCAATTTCCAGATTTCTGACAGAACTCCTAGTGACAGTTGTAATAATATTCTGTAAAATGTTGTGGTGGTGATTCTTTGAATGCCTTTGTGGTTTGCTGTCCAGAGTTATAATAACCTATGCTTGCCCAGATATGTGTTCCGAACTTGGAAGTACTGGATTTACTCTTCTGCCTGGGCAACTGCATGTGTGTGCCTGCATGTGTTGCTGAACATGGGAGCGAGTCTCTCTCCAGGTCTTTGCTCCCTGGTCCCTGGGAAGCGAATTTTGGGGCTCACATTTCAGGGAAAGTGGGTGACTTGAGGTTTATTCCAAATAGTAGAATACACTGATGGGAATTAAAGGTGGTTTCTGAGCCTCCTCTGAGTTTCATGTGTTTCTCTATCATTTATCTCCTTCCTTAATCATTTTAGTTTAGAAACAATAATAGAGGGAAGAGAGGAGAGGGAGAAAAATAAAATAGAGCTCTGAGGTTGTATGACAAGACTGAAATGGCATAGCTACACTGAGATAAGCCTTGATAAGAGAGCTTACTTCAGATAACAATCTTCATTTCAAGGAGTTTAATTTGAGTTACTGAGAAGGATGAAATACATAACCATCTTATGTTAATATTTGTCTGGTCTGAGGTCTACACATATATGTCCTCGGTGAAAACTGCCGAGTCAGACTCTGAGAATCAGGCTTGGACACACACCAAACTCATATATGTATGGATGAGGCACCAATTTCAACTAAAATGGTGTGCAACTTTGAGAAGAGAGCTCTAGGAAGAGCTAAAAAGAATATCCCAAAACCACTCATAATCAGCCAGACCTTCTCTGGATTCTTTCTATACCTTATAAATCTTTTCTATGTATTTGTATCCATGAAGAAAACAACAGAGAAGAGAGATGTGAAATATGAATTGTTCTGGACTTAGTTTTATATAAAGAGAGATATATCCCAAAAACCACTTTACAAAGTAATAAACTAGACCCTTGTAGTGCATGGATGCTATAAAAGCCAAGGTTTCTATTCTGTGCCAAGCAAAGACTCCTATATATATATTTTAAAAACTGGATCCAAGTCAGCTGAAATATTGAAAATAGTTCTAAAGATGGCAAGGAAAGAGCTGAATTTAATTTGGGGAAAAAATCCCTTATGGTTTGGCTGCACACAAACAATGCTATACTCCCTGAAAACTTGGCTTTTGAAATAAATTCATGCTCTAGAGGACTGCAAAGCAGAGCATCCCCTCAGCAGTGACTGTGAGTTCAGCCTCACACCAGTGTCACACCAAAGATTTGCGATACTATGTATTCCCAGTACACACTGGGGTTGTGGACTCTCAGGCCAGATTTTCACCCCATATCCGCAAATTAAATCCTGTAAAGACAACCTTCATTCCACATCCCTTTTGACCATCAGTATTAGAGCATTTCTGAATCTCTAAGTTTAAAAGTGCACCCATGTAAGGCCTTATGTTTCTCAGATGCTATATCGCAAAATTGTCCTTAGGACAATTCAAGAGCCACATGAGACACCAAAATCCTGCAACTGTAGAGCTGAGCACAATTTATGTAGAGCAGCCATGCAGAAAACCTTCCAAAACCAAACTCTCTTATTGATGTAAACTGTGCTTTGTCTCTTATCTCTTCTTACATTCCCTCTCCTGTACTTCTCCCCTCAAAAAGGGGATCATGCTCTGCTAGCTGAAACTAGCCAGCTATGACCTGCACTCTGCCCTTTGTTGTCTCTCTCCCTGGCCAGCAATGGTCAGTCACATCCTGTCTGGGAACAAACAAGCCACAGCCACACAGCGGGTGTCTCTGGGCTGAGCTTGGTTTCCTGAGCCACTCTGCTCACACCTCCTGATCATACTTCCTAAAGCCCCACCTGCCTTCTGGTTCCAGGATATGCTCCTCTCCAAGCTGTGATCCTCATGCTGAGTGGCAGAAAAGCTGCTGTCAGGTGATTAAATTTTGGACCAACTGATGGGGTCATGGCTTGGACCAACAGGACAGGTTGAGCAAAGATTTGGCTAAATGCTGAACCTCCCAAGAACAGGCTCCCTCTCTGGCATCCATCCTAAAGCCTGTTTCATCCTCCAGATCCATCTTTTCCAGGCTTCGTGGACTTCTTACTTTCTTCCTTTCAGTTGTTAGTCTCCTTCCCGATGGGTTTTTCCACCCCACCCTTCCCTCCATTCCCTTCTCCCTGGGGAACACGCAGGCCCTTCCCTGGCTGTCCCTCCCATGCCACCATCACTCCTCATCACCTCCCATCTCAAAACTCCTAGGATGGTAAGCTTGGTCTTCACACACAGCCAACAGGCTTAAAGGAAAAATCTGACTTACTTACATAAACTCGTGTGTCCCAGACTGAGATTTCTCTGACAAGGTACATTTTCAGCTCACTTTTAATGGGTTTGTAAGGGAAAAAGTAAAATTGAGAGATGCCACCCAAATTTAGAGCTTGCTTCAGGAAAGAGTTACGCATGTCTTGGAATCCCTTTGCACTCAGGGAATGTACAAGGGTGCTGGGCACTGTGTATATACTGTGTTTTCTACGTGTGTGACATGGTCTGTTTAAATATATGATGTAACTACAAGTTCTCCAAAGCCTGCATGCTTCCAGCTGTCCATGAACTTAAGCCTCAGCTGTTATTGAAAGGGAAGTTTCTACTCTGGAAAGAGTATATGTAAAGGGCTCCAAATAAGCAGAGAAAGAGACACATTTCGTTTTAAAAAAATTAAAGAATTATTATTTCTATGCATATCTACATGGCTACATATAATTTTTTAAGCACAATTTCTTCCCTACTCTTTATCTTCCTCTATTTCTCTTAACAGGGATAACTTTTCACAGCACAAGGATACATAAAATAAAATCTTTTCCTTTTCTTTTTAACAAAAGAAAAGGAAATCCAAAGTATGTGTTTCACAGTCCAAGACTAATAAACCACTGGTAAGATGCCTCTGACACTTCACCTCTGTGCGAGAAAGCAGGTTCTACCACAGCCTCATAATACCATCAATAAATACCATCATTTTTCCCTCTATTTGTTGCTTCTGAATATCCATAGCTGTAATGGATTTGCTCAGAATTCTCTATCATCTTAACAGTCGCTCCTTTGTTATCCCAGCACATGTCACTTCCATGTGTAGTAGGGAAGAGACAGTGACTCACTGTTCCAAGGAACTAAAGCAATCTAAGTAGTGCCCTCATGCTAGCTTCAATGTAAATTACCCCCAGAAAAACAAAACCAGTTATCCTTCAGGAATTGCTTCAGCTCAGGGGCGAGCTGGTGGCAGCACTGCATGGTTATGTATTACCTGAGAAAGGCCAGAAGCTTTCATTCGGCATGCTGAAAATGTGCTGCTCACCTTTGATGTTCTCTGGGCTGGGTCTCTTCTGGGTGAGAGTTATAGCCTCAGGAAGCAATACTATTTATTAACAACAAAACTATTTCAGCTGCCCCTCACTCCACTATCAGGTGTGCTGGAGAGACGGACTTATGGTTTGGGGGTCAGGCTGGAACTCCACTCCAGTTCCCTGCCCTGCTGGGCCACGCGATTAGAGTGAAAAGATTTAGTCTCTGCCTCCTGCTGTTTTGCAGTATCTGAGAAATAAATCACCTCCCAACAACTCAGGGTGCTAGTGGGCATGCACAGAGATTTGTGGTGGGTTCAACAGGGGCCACTGACAATATAAACAGCTGCTGGAAACGCTACCAGATCTGACACATAACTAGGTATCTCTGAAAGAACAAGAGCAACGGAGAATCTGATCTTCAATTTTAATGGCAGTTTTTCTCCCGAGGGATTGTGAGATAAATGTGAAGGTGTAAAATCAATTTTAGGTTAAAATATAATGTAAGCTGGGGTTCCAGAGTATGCAACCACTATCTCTGAGAGCTTATTTTGGATCACACCACATGGGTCTGCCACCTGCCATCTTCCAAAATCCTTCCCATCATCTGAGTCCTCTACAATCAAGTAATGAAAATTATGTGTCTTAAAGTGCCAATATGCACATTAAGAATCAGCAGATCAAAGTAGAATCTAGGACAAAAAATAATGTTTTCCTTCTTTAAAAAAATTATTCGGGGAAACTGTATGGCTCAGGGGCTTGGTATTGGGATATGGAGCCTTTCATCACTGATCCAAACATGACCCAAGTCGGTAGTGACCGAAAAAATGGTTACTGGTTGGCAGAAGCTTTGTGGCCTAGAGTATTTGAAATGAGTTGATGGTCTTAATCCAGTTCCCAGTGGATGACTATCCACATCACAGAAACCACCACCACAATTGGCACCCTCTTTGGCAGCCTTGGCAGGTTGGCCAAGGATTAAATAAGTACAGAGACTGAGCCACCCGCTTATGCCTAGCTAGAGGTTGCCCCTCTAGGTCATGGATGAGATAGGAGGGATGGGGTGGAGTGGGGAAGCTCACACACCCTCTGCTTGTGCTGTGCTGGTTTTGTGGGTAAGAAGAGGAATTCATTTTCCAGGGCTGTGATTCAGGCACCCTTCACAAGCAGTATATTCATATACATCTGTTTAATTTTAAAAGGAGCCTGAAACGGAAAGAATTTCAGGATTTTTTTCTCAAAAAATAAGGCACCAGATTAATTTCTGGGGAATTCATCTAAGTCAGGGTAGTTATGCCTCGGCTACATTTAACGAAACGCACACAACCAACCTGTAAAGTGGCTCTGCTTTGAGAAACATTCCTTTTGCTGTGCTATGTTTTCAGCCAACACTTTAATTACCTCACAAGATGTCTTAGAGTGTACATAATCTGTGCCAGCTATTGTCAGAAAGCTAAAGCTGAGTTCTAATTAGGTATACAAGGGCAACTATCATATAAGAAAAGATCTGATACACCTCAAATAATCCTGTCTGGGCAACATAAAGAAAAGCAGGACTTTGGCTAGTGCTGAAAGCTGGTTTTCAGTTTTGGAGAGGTAAAATGCACCAGTCTCTCTTTCCAAGTAACAGCACTCTCCTAACAAAATACTGTGAGCTAAATCCTGAAGTTATTCAGGCAATGTTTGGGTGAAACCAAAGTTTAAACTTCAACTTTAGGCAGTACCTAGCTGGCTGTGAGTATGGCAAATAGCTCAAGCCTTGCATGTGCTTCCCTGCGTGAAGGCACAGAGCCATCCTCCCCTGCTTGCAGGTCAAGCAGGCAATGCTGGAAGAACTTTCCTGCACACTGTCAGGAGAGGCTTCCCCAAAGTTGCAGCAAGACTTGGCAGCACTTCAAGCCACTTCTCGACTGTCTCATTTCTTACCTCCTACAGCACTGCAGCAAACACAGCAGGCAATGACAGCTCTGCCCAAGGAAAGACACAGAGAACAAACTCTGCAGTTCTCTGGAGGCCTCCCTTTCCTATTCACCTCCATGATAGCCAAAGCAAGTCATTGTCTGTTGAACTTTGCTACACCAAGTCTTTAATAAGAAGGTGTGACTGATTCAACCCCTAACTTCCACGCCGAGAGTAAGACAGCAAGGCAAGCCAGCCTGGGACAGCAAAGCATTTTCAAACTACATAAAGGAACTGTCATTTGATCTCTCCTGCAGCATGGCCCTCATATGTCTAAGATTTAAAAGACCTCCTTGCAAAGTGGAAATCCCAGGAAGCAGAAGTGGCAAACTCTTGAAAGGTTCCTCATCTGTTACACACAAAATGGAGCATCTTGTCCAAGGGAGCCATTTCATTATTTGCACCTGAATCAATGCTCAGATTAGTGGGTCTTCCTAAAGGGAAGGTCTGGATTTGGAAATAAGTGGAGATCAGAGTGGTGAGAAGTAGGATCTCTTCCCTGTTAGTTAGAGGAACACCCCTCAGCCCTGGACAACTGACATGCCAACACATGTTAGGTGTGAAGAGCACCCTAATAGAAGCACTTGACCCAAAATGAACAAATTTCCTAATTGCAGTAACACTTAAGGGTGTGGTTACGCCAGAAAATCACACCCATGGACAGATCAGGAGCACCTGGCTGCACCTCATGACTCCTAATGGCCCAGGGGCACAATTATGTCATCAGGTGCCACCTGCCAAGTCTTGTTGCTGAGGAACTGGCTTTGGCACACCGCATAGCTGGGGTGGGGAGAGGAGAGGAGCACACAGGGCCAGGCACACATGCTTGTTTTAAGTGCATTCCTTAAAAGTGAGTATTTACACCAAGAGGATACCTTGGCTCTGCTCAGAAGCATGTCTGCATTTGGGGGTTACAAAGAAAGGAGTAAGCTGTTGTTCCTGAATCCTGTCCTGCACCTCCACACCCTTGGCACAGCTTGCATTCTGTGTTACTTGTTAATGGACATCCCTGAACTTGCCACTCTCCATCCCCAGCTTTTCCAACTACTCAGTGCAGCCTGCAAGAGTCCCAAAGAGATGAACAAGCCTGGAAAACTTCTTGGCTGGCAATTTTCAAAATGTTTTGCCCTTTTTCTCCAAAGAGAGGACAAAGCCACAGTGAGATGCAGACTTTATGACTTCCAAAGTGCTGTGACCATGAAAACAGCATACTGACTTCAAAGTTGACAGCACGCGTCCAGGTGAGGCTGTGCCACACACGTCGCCGCTCCATGCAAGTCCTTCTCATCTCCCCTGCTCTCTTTCATCCTTAGTTCAAGGTGTGAAGCCTAACCTCAAAACAACAATCAGTGGATCATGGCCCAGCAAGAGAAGACAGAACAAACCTCTGCCTCTGCCAGGGCTGTGGAGCTTCTCTGGAACAATGAAGATCATAAAACACATGACAAAGCTCCATGCCTAGAGGTAAGTTACTCTCGGTCGAAAGGATCTGTCTGCGGAACAAATTTTTAGAGATTAGCCTAATCCAGAGTCTGATGACCTTTAGGTCATAGTGCAAGAACTTCCTCTTTGATACATCTTTTACAACATAACCAGAGTGACATTAACAACAATAACCTGACCCCATCCCTCCCCTCAGAAGCACCTACCCTGGGCAAAGCTCCCCAGAGACAGAGTAGGCAGAGGAACAAAGGACTCCAGGGAGTCTACTAGGGATGCGCCAACGTAATTATTGTGGGCAGTGCCAATAAAAAAAAAGCTAACCAAAAACTGTAAAGCTAGCTGATGTACCCTTTAGGCCATGGGAGTGGAGAAAAAGTAATTTACTGTGAATCAGATGAGGCCATATTTATTTGCGCTTCCACCCTCAGCCCTCTTGATAGCGTCAAAGTCCACTGGGTTTGAAGCTACCCTGAGAGATTTAGCAGTAGTCCACAGCAGCAGGGAAGGGATTTAAGTCCCATCCTTTGCTTCTTGCTCACTGTGCTGCAGCAGAGCTGTTCTCCATCCAGCAAAATCATCCTCTTCTTTAAGACTCTGCACAACAGATCTGATTCAGGAATGTTTCCCTTCCTCTTCATTCCCCTTGAATTTCTCACCCTGAGTCATCAGACTACAATATAACTTTAATGTGGAAAGTTTTGTGGGTACGTTTTGTTTTCTTTTAACTTCAGAAAAGAAAAGGTACAACCAGAGGGGAAAAAAGTGTCTCATGGTTGAGAGGACTCTTTTGACCAAGGAGTCACATGGCTTCCTGGCGAGCAGCCAAAGGAGTCATGAGAGATGTGGCCATTCCCCTCAGCACTCCCTTAACCATGTCCTGCCTGCTGCCCAGCACACCAGCGGCCACCTCATACCCCAAGGCCAGCAGCTCTCCAAGGCCATGTCTTGTTTCGCGCTGCCCACAGTGGCTGCCTGGCTCCCAAGGAAGGAGAAGGCACTGTCAGAAATGACGCTCATGACTTTGGTGAGCAGCCCTTTCCCCTGACCTCTCCCCGAGGCCATGCTTGGCATGGTGGTGAAGCGGGCGATGGTGACGCCGTGTTTCAGATGAGACGCAATCGCGCCGTCTTTGCTGCTTGTGGTCAGAAAGAGAGTCACTGAAAGTAATGACGCGGCACTTACGCTGCGTTTTCTCTTCCCAAAGTGCTGTGGCAGCTCTTGCTCTCCTGCCCCTCCCCTACCTTCAAGCCTTGCCAGTGCTGTTATTGCCCTATTAAAGCTGTGGGAAACTGAGGCAGGCAGAAGTCACGATACTGCTATTCAGCATCTCAGACATCAGTCCAGTCTTGGACCATTCCCTTCTTCACCACAGGCGAAATCCACCATAGGAAAGTGCAATCTTTAGAGACACTGGCCCTGGCCAGGGTCCAGACCAATCAGAGATGTGCTTGGGCTTTTTCAGATGCTTTCCTGCCTTGCTGCCAGGAATGTCAGGACTGGTGCTGGTCCTGCATGTCCATACAGCTCTGCTGGGTGCTGCACAGCAGCTGCTGCATTCCACCCCAGCAGTGAGGGAAACGATCCTCGCCCAATTCACTTGAATACTGGTAGGATTAATTCACTTACAATCCTTGAATGAAAGAAACTATTATTAAATAGTAGTCACATTTGAAAATTATGTCTCACTTCAGCCAGACTAGGAAGGTGGATATGATATCCAGTCCCAGTACTGCAACACTTTAAAATTTTAAATTAGATACAACTCAAAACATTTCCCAGGCCCTGTTGCATGCAGACAGTGGTTTATATCTTTCTGGCTTATGCTTACTTCCAGCTTTGAAGCCTAGGCTGCTCTGCTGTACCTCACATGCAACAGCAAATGCTGCAAGGCTTTTGATGTGCTTCTCCCGTCAAAAAATTAAATAAGGTTTTGTACTTATGTCCCCTCTTGCTGATTCCAAAGGCCATGATTCTTTCAGTGGCCCGTGTAACTGATTTTGGGGTTTGTCTGCCGTGGCCTCCTACTACTATTGTCTTTGCTGTCTGTTCTTCTGAACTATGGCCAGATTTCCTATAAATTGCATTAAATGGTAGCCTGTGTCAAGGCTGCTTTCAAATGGATACTATAAGAACAAGGCTGGTGCTGACTTTCAGTTTGGTACTCTTCTTGATTGCACTGGAGTCACTCCATTGACTGCAGCAGAGTCACTCCTGCTTTATTAGCTTGCTGAGCTGCGGATATGGCCTCAGAGGAGAGAAGCCTTAGGCCCGTAGTGCTTAAAAGACAAGATATAACAGCTTGCCAAAATGCTACACAGTGATGGCCATCCAGCATGAAATTATTTTAAGTGCCTTTGTTGTGCATTCCAAGTACGTGCTGGTGGAGATGCAACTCACCAGCATTACTTTTGCATCACAAATCTGCCAGTAAAGTCCACAGAGTTCCATCAGCTTTGAAAGTGGTGCCACTGCCTACTAACAGTGTGGCTCTACTTCAAATAAAACATTTGGGACGTTCAGGGACCAGTGAACTTGGTGCCGCTACATGGGGGAAATTCTTCTGCCACCTATCAAACACCTGATCGTCACTTCTGCCCTCACTTGCACACTTGCTATACCACTGGATGTCTTTCTTCTCCTTACTAGGAACTCAGGGTGAAATCTGACCTTGGGCAAAGAGCTGAAACAAAGACTGTCACCATGATGATTAAGTGGGATTTTTGCATAAACGTGAAGTTTATCCTTTTTTAAGGGAAATCTGATCAACAAGCATAGGCTGAAACAAAAATAAATGTTCAAAACTGTAACAGAGATACGGGTACAAACTCCATGCACTATTAAAATTATTTCCAGGAAAACAAGATACAATAACTCTCTGATTTACTCTGTCTTGAGATTTTCTAGAGAAGGTATGATTTGCTGTAAAATAATTAGTAGGTGATAATCATCTTGCTGTCAGATCGTAGTGGAACAAAGATGTTTTTATGATAAGAGCAACTATTTGGCCTTAACTATCTTAACTTCAGAAAAGCTGCCCATACTCCATTAGAACTGAACAAGGCAGCGAACTTTCAGCTCCATCCAGAAAACTGACTTTTAGAAAGAAAGCCCAAGAGGAAAGCATAGAAAAAACAACTCAACATGTTATATAATGGTTTGTCCTAAAAACATTTTGCCAGTGACAGAAGGGAGAAGTCATAGAAATGCATATGGACAGGAAAACCTACTGAGCAAATATTTAAGTCTCTGTATCTGTAATTTCATTCCGTTTTTGCTAGTGCAGTATTTGCATTGTTCCTTAGGCATGTGTTATAGCAAATGCAAATACATAGGAATTGTCTTTGCAAGAAGTAAACAGCAAGTCCTATGCATCTCTCCACAATGGAGAGAAAATATATCCTTCTACATCTGGAGGAGGATTGAAGAGACAGTAAAAGAGGAGAGGGTCCTAATAACCCTTAAAAGACTGAAAGATATTCTCCAGAAACATGCCGTCCTTGGCTTTTCTTCCAGAGTACTCCTATGCCTACACTTCTGGTTTTCTTATTCTCCTAAATAATTCTGGGCTTGTAAACCTGAAGCTTTTGGTGACAAGTTTCTTCAGCTCATTGACAGGGTATTCACATGTGCATGGCACAATTCCAGAACAAAAAAGTCATGGAGATTTTGTTTTTCAGTCCTGGTTCTCATGGAAAGAGGCCTGTCTGCTTCTCATAGAACCCTTCCATGTAGAGTTTTACTGTAACACTACACAAATTACATACCTGGGGTAGATTGGGGAGATGCTCTACAGAAGGGCAGTGGAGCACCAAGGGGGAAAGAGCAGAAATAATGAGAAGAACCAAGCTGACAGGTGAACCTGGAGTTGCAAAAAGCTATCTGTCAGGTAATTAACAGGCAGACGTGCTTTGCCAGCAGCCATGAAAGGCACTGGTGAGAGTCCACCGAGGGTAAAACAACAAGCAAAGGTTGTGGGCTGAAGAAATTGGGCTTGCAACATTAACCAGTTCTGTAACACATGGCGTCAGCACATTGGTAGAACTCCTTTGATCTACAGCTGGTCCCAGGTTTTTGTTGCTTGGGGTAATTGGGAGGACTAAAGGGTTAAACTGTGTTTTCGGGTTAGGAGGTTCTCTGCATTTCAGCCCCAACTACACAGTCCCATGTGCTGAGAAAGCCCATGACACCATCCCGCCCTCAGCATGCTATATTGCCAGGTACACATGGTATGTTTTTCCCATCACAAAAAAGGTGTTTGTCAGTCTAACCATATAATTGCAGGTCGTTTTGTTTAGCTCTTTAGCACATTCTTTGAAAGACTCTCTTCTGAGATCTAGCCTTGTTGGGTGTTTAACATGCAAACACATCTCTATTCAGTCTTACCTATTCATCTGAATATTTCACATTGCTTTGTACCCACTTTTTATGTTATGTTAGCAATACAACATATGCAGTAATTCCATGCTGTCATCCTACACATTCTGGATGTTGCCACCTTTCCTTATCATTTCTAAAGTAATTTTTTTTTTTTTTTCAATTTTAAGGTGTGCTAAACATCTAATTCCTGGAACCTGATTGTTGCAAAGGATTGAGAGAGTTGCCTTCATCCAAGTGTATTTGGATTCAAGGATATTCAGGACTCGAGTGCTTGAGCTAGACCTTGGCAAGAGAGGAGTGGCCAGTCACAGATTTACCAGAGCTCTATGGTTTTAGACAGGGAATTTTATTCTGGGTCTCACAGTGAAATGCTGGACTTTACCTTCTAGAGCTACCAAGAAATCATATCACAATTATTCTCCTGTCTTTGTGTAGCTGCTTCAATACATGGAAATACCCTGTCAGGCAGGTAAGCCAAGCTTATGGCAGTTCAGCATAAAAATATCCTTTATCTTTTTATTTTCTGCTGAGCAAAAGCATTAGCTTTAGATGAGCCTGAAAATACTTGATACCCTTTGAAGATTCACCTGTTCTGTCTATAAGCGAACACATCTCTGAGGGATGGTAAAGGGGAAGGAAGTCCTATTCCAAATCCTCTTACAGATGATCATTATTACAGTACCACGTAAAAGGAAAATCTAAGGATCTCAACAGCACTCTCCTTGGGCATCGTACACTGCATAACTAGAGGCTGAGAGAGCAAGCTTGCCCTAAAGTCTCAGTTATAAAATGAACACGGTGCAAAAGAAAGGAAATGATGGATTTACACTGCAGCTCAGTGACTGAGCCAGAGACAATCCCATTCCCCTGATAGCCAGCTTAATCACGGAGGTTGATCCTGCCCTGATCTAACCAGGATGAGAAGAGTGGGCCAGGCCTGTGTAACCCTGACTGCACCAGCTAAAGTGGGAGCATCAGTCACGCTGGTTGGCATTGTAGGTGAAGCTGTGCCCTCTGTCCCCTTGAAGGCTCTGCCTCACAGAGCAGCTGGGTTGTTCTCTGCCTGTGCAGCTCCCTCCAGCAGTGACAGGTTAAGGGGCAAACTCCAACAGTCTCTCCAGTCTCCAAGGACTCTCTCCAGCAGTCCTAATCTTTAGGGATTAGGCATGACCACTTTCCTGTAGGCATATGCACAATCTGCATTCCTTCTAAACTGCTTCCCACAAGTGTGGAGAAGCCCTGTTGTTAAGGATACGGAATTGTAAGGATGTGGAAGAACCAGCAGAACAAATGCAAAACATGCAGAGGATTTTTCTTCCTCTACATTTCCTAACTAAGCAGTGATATCTACTCACCAATATAAATGATTTGCTGTGTTACAGTGTTAGAAAATGTATCTGCAGATTTGTGCTGCTATTACTACATACACGCACTCTCTCTTATGAATTATTCCAAATCACTCTATAGCAAATAACTGAATTAACTATGTCTATGTGCCAGGAGATAATCCCTGAAATAAGCTTCTTAAGAACCAACTCTCATGTTGCTGGTGAATGCATCCAGCCCTAAAGAAGATGAACAGTGAAAGGGGTGCACCAATAGAAAATGGAGGACCACCATCTTCTTTAGAAGCAGCTAAATATGTGTATGTGTACAGACACATGCACACTCCCACATGCACTGCAAGAAAAAGTGCCAGTGTTCTACACAATCCGGGCATGTAGACATTTATACCAATTACACCAATATTATTTAATGGCAGCTTTATACTTTAAATATTGAATTGGATTACCAAAATATGTCCAGCATTAAAATGCATCAGCTATTGGAGCCACAATCAGTTTTCTTTTTCAGAAAGTCGGACACATTTCTTCTGGTTGTAAAAATGTTCACAGTGCCTCAGCAGGCCAAAGGGCACCAGGCAAGCACACTGAAGAAGATGACTTTATCAGATAGTACACTTACAATATAGAAATCAATTTTATAAAGGAGTCGGTTCTTTAATTTTGGATGCAGTTGACTGTCATGTAACTTTCTTCCCAGCTACTGCACACAAAACACTGAGGTGTGGTGCCCTTTTCATTTCACCATTGCCTTTTCCGTTCTGAAAACCCCATTTCATTGCGATGGGATTTTTCCTTGACAGGTTTTCTCACAGAATAACAGGGCAGCATCCCATTGTCCCCGGCCTGCATTCCCCGCACCAAGAGAGACTGAGTACGGACACCCCGCACTCCGTTTGCTTGCCTGCTGAAACTCGCCCCCTCTATCCCTGAAGGAGCAGCAATGCAGAAGCCAAGGAGTCGTTCCCATAGCCAAAAGATGACAGAGATCTCGGGCAAAATTAACATAACCATTGACAGTCCCTGAGAGCTCACTAAATAGCAGCCTGGGAAGCATCCTCCCCTCTGGAGAGGGAGAGTGAGGGTAGCAGAAACAGACACCGGCAGATAATGCTCCAACAGGCTCTACTATGCTTTAATCTTCAAAAGCTACCGTTAGTAAGCCAGGGAAGTATATTTACCCACCAGACAAACATCACAAGCTCAGTAGGCTACTCTCCATTAAGCACTGAAATAACTCCTCTTTTTTTTCACTTCCTACGGAGATTGAGGCGAAGCACCGCAGCCCGCCCGGCTCTCCCGCCGCTGCTCCCACTCTCTGGGAGGGATGGAGGGGACACAGCGGAGACGGAGAAAGTGTGGCCGGGGGCTGGGGCCGGGAGTAGCGTAGAGGAGAAGCGGGGGGGGTCTGATCCCGGGCACCCTGTCCCCGGCGGCCCCGCGGGCTGCTTTCTCCCCGGGAAAGCAGCCTGCTCCGTCCCTCCAGAGTGATGGATGGAGGGAGGTGCGCGTCGCTTTGGGGCTCCGCTTTGTTGGGTTTCACCTCCTGATCCCTTTCGCTTCTGCTCTGCTGGGCTGCAATAGCCACCTCGGCTCCGGCTCCGCGGGTCCAGCTCCGAGTGACCTGCCGCGGAGGGGATGAACTGGGGACGGCCGAGGGAAAGGCGAGAGAGCATTATTTATCCACCACAACTTCTCATTGTCGCGGGGCAGCACTCAAAAGATCCCCAAGCAGCTGGGTTTAAATAAAGCAGGCATTGCTTCCCTTGTATTTCCCCTCAGCAGTCGCCTTAGTATTATTATTATACTTCCATAGCTTTTGCTTTCGGACCTTATAATTATGTCACACAGCAAGGGAAACCGCCAGCATCCCAGAATCTGGTGTGCGGTCGAAAACTTTTGTTTTAAGATTTGAACTATTTATAGAAGGAAAACTTTGTAGGATAGTAATTTCCTACGGTTTTGAGAAAAATATGGCTACGCTTATATTAAAAGGGTGTATTTATTTATTTATTACGACTCCTTCCTCCTGTCTAAAAAAAAAAAAACCAACCAACCAAAGATAGCACGGCAAGCTTTTTTACAAGCCATCGGTCACCTACGCAGCAGACATATCCCTCCTGTGAACAGAAACAGGCAGCTCGGACTGAATTAATCTAACGTGCTTCCATAAATCCAAGAGCTTTTAAAAATCTGTGGCCAAGACATGTGCATTTCATTAAGAGTTAAGAACGTAGAAGCAAGCTATTAGTTTCTTTTTATGGGTGTGTTTATTCCTACTTTTCTCCCATAGCGGTGGGATATGTTTTTTCCACAGCCCACAGAAAATAGACGGACACACACACAGAGGAACAGATGCACACGCGCTTGTTTATGTGCATGTGCTCCTGTGCACGCATACAGAGAAAAAACCACAAATATATATTAATCCACGTACAATTCAGGGATAGGAGCTCAAATTTGCATCCGTTGGGGCACAAAAAACTGAGGTCGGCATGGGGGTGGGAGAGTAGGGAAATCCGTCCGGCCCCGGCAGCCGAGATAAATGCGGGACCGGGAATGCCGAGGTGGGGTTCCCCGTCACCGACAGAGGTGAACCCCTCTGTCGCAGCCGCGGCAGCCTGGGCAGGCTCTGAACCTCCCCAGAGCTCCCCCGGGCCCGATCCCCGCGTTCCGGCACGGAGACCCTTGCCGTACCCGCGGGGCTGGGGGGATGCTCAAGGGAGGGAGAAGGCTCCCCAGTTTTAAACCGGCTCCCTCCGCCGGGTACCTGCCGCCCCCAGCGCCCTCCTCTCCGCACGGCTGCCCCGCGGCGCGGTCAGGTCTCCTCCGGAGTGCAGGAGAGCAGAAGCCTTTGACAGCTCCCCTGCAGCCCCTCCGGCTGCAGCCCCGGACGGGTCCGGCTACCCTCCGACCGGCGCGGGGACCCCGGCCCACCACCCCCGCCACCCTAACGCGGCGGCCGGCGGGCACAGAGACCTGCCGGGGGACCTGCAGGAGAACGACGGCGGACACTCTCTCCGCAGCCCGCACGGACTAGCCCAGCCGCTTCTCATCCACAGCAACGATAGATACAGATATAGATATTAAAAAAAGAGACCGAAATTCCTCGCAGTCCCACCCACCGACTCTCATTTCCCCCACCCCTACCTCCACCCCCTTCCTCACAAGGAAAAGGTCCTGGAGCCAGCTCTAACTGCGGGACTGGAGATCCCTCCGGAGCGAAAGCAGCCGGCCGGCGAGCGCCTGGGCGGCGGGGGCTCTCCGCGGGCGGCCCGGGCTGGGCGCTCGCCGCCGGCTGCGGCAGCCCCGCGCTCCCCGGGATCTCCGCACACAAACAGCCTTCCCCCGACGGGCGCGAAGCGATGCCCATCTCCGGTTTGGCAGGAGGAGGAGTCGGGGTCGGAGTCCCCAGGGGAGACACCGGCCGCTCCGCGTCCCGTTGCCCCGCCGCCCTCCCAGGTGCGCCGCCCCCGCTGCGGGCACGCCGGGCCCCGGCCTCGCCGGCGGGGCAGCCCCGGGAGTTACCTGGCGGTGCGTCCCTTCCCCCGGCGGGGTCCGACCAGCAGCGCCAGCACCGCCACCAGCACAGCATCTCCTCCTCCTCCTCCTCCGCCGCCACCACCACCACCATCCTCACCACCACGCACCGCACGGAGCTGCCGCCCGTGCTGGCTTCTCCCGGCTCCCTCTGCTCGCTCTGCGCATTGCCCCTAGGTAGCTGCTAGCCGGGGCATTGCAAACAGTATTTGGAAAAAAAAAAAAAAA
>VWZT01009981.1:177004-193465 GCA_013397055.1 Pachycephala philippinensis
GGGTGCGGGGCTCGGGGAGCAGCGGGTGCTGCGGGGCTCGGGGAGCAGGGGGTGCGGGGCGGCCCCGTCCTGCCGGGCTGGGATGCGCTCAGGAGCCCCGGAGCCGCCGGGACGGGCAGACCGCCCCCCCCGCGGCCGCTGGCTACAGGAGGGCAGCACCTGGGAGCTGCCTCTGCGCTACCTCCTTGTCTTTTGCCCCCGCACCCGCGCACAAACCCAGGCGTGGGTCCGGAACCGGCGTGGAGGGGCAGGCTGCCTCCCCCGCGTGTGAGGCCATGTGCCTTCACCGGCCAGGGAGATTAGGAGGAGTGAGGGGCCCAGCATCACAACCATTAGTCGTTACAAGTCTCCTCTACAGACCCCTCGTACCTGTTTGCCTGTTTTCTCACAAACCCCATGGAAGTGGGAACGCAACTCATACTGTCTCCGTCTCCTCAGTGACTACATGCTCACCATCAGGCTAGCACATCCCACTTGCTTCTGCAAACTAGTGAGTATTCTTCATGCAAACCCAAAAAGTTTCAGCAACAGAAACTAGACTAGATTGTAGCATCATTTAGAGGGCAAAAAATTTTCTGTATTTTTGACCCTTATTCCACTGTTATCTTCAGTTAATTGATTTGAAGATCATGGACTGGGGGAAAGTGATAGATTTTCTTCCCTTCAAATATCAGTTTGACTATTCCTGAAAACTTAGGCTGAGGATAAGAAGATTTAATGAAGCTTAATAATTCTGTGATTTAAGAAAAAAACCCTGTAGAATATTAAAATGGTTAATCCTCACATTAGTATTCAGAGATTCACCAAATTACTTTATGTGCAAAATATATAAAGCCCACTGAATTACTTTAAACAAATACCACCTTAGTAATGCTAAAAGACTTTCTGGACACAAGGTAATATTCCTAAACACAAAAGTATTGGTAGATGTGGCTTGAAACCATTTGCTGAATGCTCTTCTAGTGCACAGTTCTTAATTATTACTCGTCCAAAACAACTGGCAGAGCAGGCGATACAATCAATTGAAAATTCAGTAATTAACTTTCTCAGCCACTGACCTTCTGCTGACAAAGTTCAACATTCACGCCTCCAAAACCTGCTGAAGGAAAGGTCACCTACGCACACTGCTGCTGGTCCCCACACCCCTCCCACACCTCCCCACAGCCTTTTGATAAAGTGGCTTCTGTGGTAAAATATTTCAAAGCCCTATTGAGCTTCAGCTTTCCCAATCCATGGGAAAGCATTTACCCCCAGTCCAACTGGAGAGCCTTTTCCTTCACCTAGGGAGGAGAATCCAAGTGACCTTCAGAAGTCACTGGTCAGGCTGTGAATCTGAAAGCTTAGTCAACAGGAGGTAACTACCTGGTGCAGGTACTCAAGGGTAACTTAGGTGTGCATCTCTTAAAGAAACGAAGATGATGGGAATGAGATTCACTGGCCCAGGCATGCCTCCCATTTATTCTAGTCTGTGCCACAATGGACACAGTGCTGTTTGTCTGACCTGGGGCTTATAGGGTTTCGTGAACAGAGAACTCTGCCCAAGCAGGAGGAGCAATCCCCACAGTGTGAGAATAGCTTGCAGCCTGTACAGCTCTGTAAATGGAAGTATGAGCAAGCAGGACCAAAGGGGAAAGGAACTGTTGGTCACAGCTCACATCATCTTTCCTAGCATCTTTCCAAGTATAGTGTTCAGAATAAATCCTCTGAAATTTCTGGGGAATGCAGACAACAACAGAGATAATTACTCTGTGACAGGCCACTTTACATGCCTTTCTCTTCTTTCTGTACTGCTCAGATCAACAACTGGACCAGGAGCTGGACTTTGATGATCCTTGTGGTTCCCTTCCAGCCCAGGATATTCTATGATTCTGGGTGTGCTTGTTATAAATCCCAAAGGCTTAACTACAAGGCAAATCCAGCTGCATTTATCCCAGCCAGCCACTCTCTGGCACTGTTGCTCCACGCAGTTGTAGACGAAGGCCCCATATATCACTAATAAAACAATTGCACAGAAACATTCCTTAAGAGAAACACTCAGAGCATATGGGGTTAAAAAAGAAAGGGAGGAAAAGAACTAAAATAAGAAAAATGGAAAAAAAAAGAAGAACACAAAGATAGGTAAGATCTTACACACAGCTTACCCATTTTCTTAATAAATGTACATGCTAAGTATATGCACTTACTACTAGTCTTTAATATTTTGTACATATGTTACCACACCTTCACACATGAACTCTTTCCTTAAATCACCCTATTGCATTTACCCACCCACTTCCTAGATCCAAGATGTCCCTTCTTTCTGAGAGACCAAACCCACTCTCTCATGCCAGAGTTTTTTTCAGACTCGGGATGTCCTTCAGCGAGCTTCTGATGCTGAGATGCGTTCTCACTCATCTGGTCTTTGAGCTGTGATTCAGCAGAAGGGTACCAAACTCATCTGATAAGAGATCATGCTTTCGGCATGTGCAGCTGGCATGGTGTCCAGCACAGCACCAACTAACGGCAATAAAACCTGCACCAAAGTCAAGGTTTGAATTTGGTCTTACATAGTAACTGACCTGTTCACTGCTCTCTTAGTTCTTCTCTCACTTGGTATTATGCAAAACAGCCTCTGGTCACATCTTTGATTACCACTGGCTTTCGTCTCACTTCCTTCCCCGTTTCTCTCCCTCTTTTTCTTTCCTCTCTTTTACATCTCATTACCTGGAATATATTCCCTTTCTCAGGCTATCTGTCTTCTTGTAATGCCCAAGCCTGTTAAGCCTCCACCAGTTTAGCAGACACCTAATCAGATTAATAAGTAACACAGTTGTCCATGCTCAGTTGCTTCACGTGTTTCATATTTACAGGTAAATGCTGGTTTGAAAATTTCCGTTTACTTGTTTCATCCAAGCTGAGAGGCACTGTTCAAGCAGAGGTAGGGTACACATGTCTGGGATAGCAGCATGAAATGGAATGAACAGACTTTCTCACAAAGTCCTCCCTCGATAACTGTAGCTTTACTGGCTTTGTTGCACTGGAGTTAATACAATTTTCGATTGTTTCTTCTGTTCTTCATGAACTGACTTCTTACTTCATTGACTGTATTACCTTGAAAAATTCTCTGCAGAAGAAGGTTGGGCAGTTAAAAAGGAATGTGAGTCAGCAATAACATATGGTAGCAAAAAAAGAGAAATACTATGAATAAACAGGCATGGTGTATGGGAATGAACATAGCATTTTCTGTTCCTCTGCAGCAGCAGGAAGTCCAGACTCATGTATCAAATTGTCTTCTGGGCAGTGAACTTCAATAAGTTCATACATAGATCAGCTAGAGATGATCCAGAGGTGAACAACAGGAAGATGATGCACTACAACAATGATATACATGATCCATGAGGAAAGGTTGTGTTGCTTTATTTTACAGAAAAATGAACAGAGAAGGGAGAGTGTAATAGTCTTCAAATGTGCAAAAACACATTGCAAAGACAGCAAGGTGGGAAATTGTTGCACTTGTGATAAATGGACTTGAGCAGCAATTAGACAAAATTAGTTTAAAGGCAAATATTGCCAAGATTTAAGATCAGGTTAAGTAATCGTCTACAGAAATTTAGTAGTACAGGATCCTACCGCAGGCTACAAATGTCCAGGTTCCTTTTAGACATGAGGCCTATGATTCTGTGACTCTGCTTTCAAGCACTGTGCTGTGAAAGTTCCTTTCACCTTCATAAAGCATAGTGAGATACTTCCCAACTTCTTCTCAAAGTGTTTCAGAAAGCATCTAGCTTGATCAGAGGAGATGGAGCTTGCATCCAGGAGTTTAGAGGAACACCCAGAGCAATTGTCTCTAGACTGTATTTCAGGGAGCAAGCCCTTTCATTCTATCTTGCAGAAACAAGTGTTCTCCCCGGTCCTCATGACGCAAATGCCTAATGAAAGGAGCATTTGCACACTTCCAATCAGTACAGCAATTCAGAGACTTAAGGTTTGAGACAGTAGATTTCGAAGTTCCATGAACAACTTTTACTCCATGCTTCAGATAATACAGTGAGACATCATCATTGAACCCAAATCCACGGCTTGCCTAAGGTAGCCCTACTGAAGCAGCCTAATACCAAATGAATGCAAACTAAATATTGAGTTTAGCAAGATTTCTACCAGAATCAAGATAAAACAAATTTACACTAGTAATTTAATCTGTAATCAGCAAGTCTCTAGGCCTTACAACTACATATGATGCAACAAAGGAAAAATCAGGACTCAGAAGTAATTTTTGCTGTGATTTATATGCTCATTCCTATTTTCTAATTGTATTCTCAGACATGTCTAGGTAGGCAAACACCTTTCTAGTTATCTATGGTTTTGAAAGATGACTACAAAAGATACCACTGTGGGTTTGGATTACACTTAACCCCTAAAATCATCTTTCAAAAGCTAAGGGACTGAATAGTTTTATGTGAAATATTGATTTTGTTTTGCCTGCCTACTGAGCACTGCAATTTTTGAAAATATTACAAGGGAAGCCGCACATTGTTAAGCAGTCTTGTCTTCCTAACTGATCTTCTCTATTGTAACCGCACTCCATCTGGTGCAAAATGTGTTTTAGCTTCTGAGTTGCAAACCAAAAAAAGCACTGAGAATCAGCCCGAGAAGGCTATAGCTCTACCTCTTCTGTGTGTTTGGCCTGATGTTCTGTCCCAGTGAAATTGCATCACTGTAGATTTCAAACACAACTAAGAACTACAATTTGCATCACAGGGAGAAACCTTGAAATCTCATCGAGGTAAGCATCATATTCCCCTTGGTTCCGACACAGTGAGACCCACAGAGTGTTTGTCACCAGGGCAGCATCCCAGTGCAAGGCCAAAGTGGCCACAGTGCCAAATTTGGGGATGAGCTTGTAGATAGGGAGCATGGCACTCTTCTATCAACACTTCTATCAATGGAAGATTGCTTCTTAGCAGAATTATAACAGAAACCTTCCTACCCTTTAATTGCCAAAAAGTCTACGATGTCCTATTGTAGGGTTTTCACTACTGCAGCTGTCCCCTTACTAGATATTGGCTTTATCCCTCTTGTATGTAGCGAGATTGCAAGTCTAGAGTTGCAGGGTCCTTAGGGATTCCTTCTTCAGGTAACCCTCCAGAGATGTACTTCTCATTGTAAGAAGACAGGGTGCCTTAGTAAGAATAAGCAAGAGAAATATAAGGGGGAAGAGCATTAATTGACAAATAAAATGTGATGCTGGTTCTCTCTTCCAATCAAGCCAGAGATCAACATTTGGAGCTCTAAGGTATCATGAAGTTTCCACTTACCCTGTCTCATCTCCATTCATGTTCTGGCTTCATTGCCAGACACTGAGACAAAATTTACTTGCTTCTAATTTGAGCAGTGTGGAGATTACTCACTTCCCACTGGCTTGACCACAACATGGATGAGCTTACCTCTTTTTTTCATTTGTCAATATATCACTGGCGATACAGCTTAGTCATGTGAATCTCCTTCAGCAATTCATCTTACTGCTTTCTAAGGTATTACTCATAATCTCTCAGATAAATGCTTAAATGCATTTCTGTCATCAGAAGAAATACATGCCTCTGGGATTGCCCCCAGACCAGAACAGCATCACTGCGTGTAACCACACAAGAATCTTGCATTTTCACTAACTGCAAATACAAAAATCTTGTAGCTTCATTAATTGCAAAACCAAAAACCTTGTCATTTTACTAACTGAAAATAACCATCTATAAAAGAAAAAAAAACTGCCTTTTATTTTTTTTTTTTCCTTTCTGATTTCTAAACTACGCTTCCCAGAAATCTCAGGTCTAGAGTCAAAGTGCCTATCTCTGTCTTGCTACCTGGTGCAATCTTCTGCCAGGGAAACATCCTGAAAGGCAAATAGTGCAGATTTAAGAGTATCTTTTTTTTTCTCTCATATCAAGAAAATACTCAACTCATTTCAGCAACCGGCAAGAAACTCCGTAATTACAGACCTATGTTTAGGTCAAATTCGGTATCTTGTAATTGAGCCTTTAAACATTCATTTTTCTCCTAAGAATAACTCATTAACAGACTTGATAACCATCTCTTCATAAAAATACAGGACTTTACAGGCTTTATTCATATTGAAATTACTAATTTGTTTTATTGTATACTGCTTACTATTTTGAGATAAATCTGTGTGAATATGAACCCTCCTGTTTGGAATAAAAATATCATCTCTCAATTTCGTGCATGTTGTTTTTAAAAAATACTCTGATGATCCATATTTATATACATTTGACAGTACATTATTTCTAAATTTCAAAAGCTAATTACATGCCTTCCAATGCTTGATGTTTTGAAATGACAAACCCGAACCTCTGGATTATTTTGTTCCATACACGTGAGATGCCAAGAAAAACTCCTAAATGTGATTTTTTTTTCCCTGCTTACAGAAACTATGGCCTTCTAAGAAAAACAGGCATATCTAGAATTGCAATATTTAAAATTATCCTGATTTTTAAAGTAAATCTAATAATGCAAGTGGGGGGAGGGAGAGTCCAGACATCATTTTTGAAAGCACAGGACTGATGATGTTAATGTTGCCAACCTAAACATGAGAACATTGGTTTGTTTAGCTTGCTGTCTTTTCCACCAGCCATCATTTAAAACCATCTGCTGCTCTTACCTAGGAGAGTCTGCAGTTTATTTACAGCTACAGTAAAGTGCTGAAATAAATGTCCATTCATTAGGCTACTTGTTAGGACTTAGAAATATTTCTAGTGTCTTAAATCTAAAATAAACGTCCCATTAAACAGGTTTTCAGGTGAATATGACCCCTAAGGAATAGTTTTATAAGGATGTGTCCAACAAAGTTTACTCTTCATTCATCCTTCATCTGTTTTCCAGAACACTTGTCTCTTTTACATGGATATTTTAATCATTGCTTCTGTGTATCAGGGTTTGACTAACCTAGCTATGTTGTCATGCTGCAGTTCTATGACAAAGCAGAATCAGATTTATTAACATATATATATATATATGTATCTGTGTGTGTGTGTGTGTATGTAATGGCCAGACTTTGGAAATTATCTAAAAAGGTTTGCCACTCTTCCCTTTACAGCTTTCAATGATTCATCAAATAATGTTGTTTGCATCATGTCCTCCCCCAGGTCACTGACTTAGAATGGTCACTTATCTACAAATCTTTCCTACATTTTCTTTCTATTACAATAAGTCTCTCTTTCATCAGGATTATCAGCAAAAGCTGCAGGATATTTTATCTGGCTGCAATTCAGCTTCATGTGGGGGTGCTCATATGCACCCTGCGGTATTTTGTGCAGTTACAAGCAATTTATGAGATGTTTAAAAGTGCATACTTCACTTTACAGATTTAACTCTTTGCTTGACTCCAGTGTCTGATTAAATTCAGTACAAGATATCTGTAGAGACCAGGGTTTAAATCTTAAGTGGTGTTGACGGCCTCTACTCTTTCATCATCTCCTTTGGAGCCAAAGGCTCCCCACAGATTGTTTGCATGCAGCCCTAACATGCCTTACATGCATTATAAAAAACACTAAACAATTCTTTCCAAACCAAGCACAGGCTTCCTGAGCAAGGCCCCAAAAGGGCAGGAGATTCCCCACTAAGCCTTTCTGGCATGAGACCTGCACTCCTTCTCTGGGGCTTGGGCTAGGTTACCTTTCAAGGTCTCTTCCAATCCAAACTATTCTACGATCCTACATTGATCTGAAATCATTGTGTGGCCACCATAGTGTCTGCCTCTCCCCTCACCCATTATCTCCCCGAAAGCTGCCAGCATGCAGCCAGGCACCTAAGGAAGCACACCAAACCAATCCTGTCAGACACTGGGCTGGCAGGTGCTGGCTCCTGCCATACCTACCACCCCTGAGAGCAAAGCAAGCCAAACATGGAGCAGAAACCAGTTATTTAGTGACTTCTGCCGTGGCCTTGCTGTAGCAAGTCTTCAGTTCTCTGTGGTTTCTAGCATAAATTTATCTTTCTGCTTTTGTAAAAGAATGGAGGAACTAAGAACAGGTGCCACTGTGCTTTTACCTGAGCACCCCTACCTGTGCTTTCAGAAAAGCAAAGAATTGAAGAATCTTTGAGAAAGTACGAACAGTTCCTGTAGGATGAACATGTTTCACCCCAGGGTATTAATTAAATTCTTTCATTCTTCTTTGGGTGCAGACAATGACTTTTTTCTGCAAGTTCCTATGAGGGTTAGTAAATTGGAGCCTAGCTTTGTGACCTCCACATAATTCAACACAGAATTTCTGATTACTGAGTGTAAAGGAGTAGTCCCCAACATCCTTCCAAATCCAGAGCATAGCTCTAACATCCAGTATCGCTCTTGGGGATGCTCCTCACCACTTCACATTGTGTCCATGGGGTCTCTGGATGCGAAATATGGTCTCTCGAAATTTTATCCTGAATAAATTATTTTATACTGAGTAAATTACTCCCTCTAAAGTGATCAAAAGCTTCACTCATGGAATTGTTTTGGACTTGTTTGTGTGCATGCCAGAGCTAATACAGTCCTTTGCCCTTTGCTATTTGGGACCGTTTAAACTCCAGTTAATTGTTATGAATTGTCTACCGAGCCTCCGTGAGCCATAAACTGAAAACCTATTTATTGCCTTGATTAAACACAGTCTCTTGGGCTAAATGTCTTTTTATCATACCTTTTCACTACATTTTTTCTTCTTTTAGAAAGTTGTGACTTGGATTGATTCTAAAGGCAATGGCCCACAGACAGTATCTTCCACAATCAGGCATAAATGTAGAGAGAAAAACCCCTCTTTTGGCTGACAGCTGTAGGTGTCCCCTTACTTCTGGCAATTAAGAAGAATGAAAAGCGATTTCCTAGAAGTTTCTTTCCGATTACCATATTGCTATATGGATACTTTTCCTTTGTAACGTGAAAATCAAGGCTTCTCTTTTTTAGAACTGCACTATGTCAGCTCTTGTAAAGCTTGCCCTGTTAATAAATCTTACTTTTCTTGGTGTCATAACACAGAGCAATCTGTTTTCTATATGTAGCATATGTTTTGGAAGAACCCAATTTAGGACAATAAATATTTAGAGGGCTTTAAGGGTGGCTATTATTCCTACTTACATATTGACCAAAAAAAAGAGTCTTCAAGAGAACAGAAAATGGAAGGCAGAAATTGAACAACAGTGATACAAGAGAAAAATGGTGTGCAGAAGAAAATCAGCAGATGGAGCAAAGAGAAGAGGACTGAGGGAAATAGGAGTTAATTGGAGAAGTAGTGAAGGAAAGCAAACAAACCAGAACCAAACAAAATCAAGCACTTTGATAAAATGAATAAAATGAATAAAATGAATCACTGTATTAAAAATATACAGGAAATACAGCATTTCCTTGGTATTTCTAAGAACTTGTTGTAAATCAACTATATTTTGAAAATAAAAATGAAAGCTGGGTTCAAGAGTGTAATCTGACAGAAAATGTAGTATTTCTAGAATCCACAAGATGCTGTTTCTCTCACAATTTCCATGGCTAGAGCCCCCTTTTTGAAATTAGAACATCACCTCTCCTTCAGACTGGCTTTTCTGATGGTCTTCCTTGTAGATGCTGACAGACCAATTCGTTTCAGCTCCAGCTCAGTCATTTTAAGTGTATTACATTGTTAGTCTGTCAAGTCATACTGCTGATAATGCAGCAAAATAATACAACCATAGAAATTGAACAACTATCAAGTGGGTGCCTTCTGCCTTTAAATTCTTTGTCAGAGATTATTTCAGCTCATCATTGTTCCTGTGGTTTGTCATGACTTCAGGAAACCTGAGGATGCTGAATTTGACATGCCTAGTGCTAGTCTGCACTGAATCACTGCCCTACTGAATGACTGTGAGTCACTTCCATCACTTGCTCCTGCCTCAGCAAGGAGATGGGGACTTTCCTGCCAGTTCCTTCTCTACAGGCTTTATTATCTACCCAGAATCAGGGCTAGAAAAGACAGCGGGGATACCAATAGTGGGGGGAAAGCTAAACAGGTGGCAATAGATCTGGCTGATAGGAAAGAAGTGATAATAAAGCCAAAGGATATAAATATTCCATGGTCTTTGGATGTGTGAGCTAGTTTTGCCAAATGGGAATCGCCAAACCTGTGACCTAGACCTTTGCATTCACGGCTTGCAAAAAGCAACATGGATGTTTTGATGTTATTACTGAGAAGATCGTTAACACTTTTCTACATAAAGGGCAGAGCATTGGTCACTTTTGCACGATTTGTAATGAAGGCACTTCCACAGAAAGCATTTGTGAATGCCAGTTGTTCACTGTGAATGGCATCAGTTGTTGCTCACTACAGCCAATTAAGCTGTTGGTATTCTCACCTAAGAGGTCTTACATAAGTTATCTGTTTAATTACTAATATGGATGAAACAGGGGAAAATTACCACTTCCTCCCAGGGGGAGAAATAAGTCAGGAGATCAGGCTTACCTTGTTAAAGACACCACGTGTATTTTATGGGATCTCCTGATACTCCCTGAATCACTCTCGGTTTGTTCGGGGAACTTTTTTGGAAGTGCAAGGACTCTGGTTTCTGTGGCTACTTCTACCCCCTTAACAGACTAAAATAATGATCTACCTGTTGTTCCTAAAGGCATTGACATTTCCAAAGACACTGGAAAACCCTTCCTAGAGAGGTGATCAATGCCCTATACCTGTCAGAGCTTAAGAGGCATTTGGACAGTGATAACATGTTTTAACTTTTGGCCAGCCCTGAAGAGGTCAGGTAGTTAGACCAGATGATTGTTGTGGCTCCTTTCCAACTGAAAATATTCTATTCTATTCTATTCTATTCTATTCTATTCTATTCTATTCTATTCTATTCTATTCTATTCTATTCTATTCTATTCTATTCTATTCTATTCTATTCTATTCTATTTCTCAGTTTGCAAACAGTTTGCATGAAAAAAAACTTTTCTTTCCCAATTACTTAGAGAAAATGCATCGTACTCAATTCAAACAAGATAATGGTGATACTGGCATGTAGACATATCTTGAAGGAAACAATTCAGGATGATAAAAGCATAGTGCTGGTGCAGAAACAATGTTCACACTTCTGCCAAAAGACCCACTGTGTGTTTGTTGCACTAAGCACAAAATATTAAAAAAACCCATATATACATATAAACAAACATCCTTAGACCTTAACATATACAGAGAATCTCTTGTTTTACTCAATTCAAAATCAGTGCTTTAAGAGTAAACCTTTATTCACAGGTAAGAGCAAAGAAATGGACACACAGTGTCAAAACACACTCAGGTTTATGTATCATTCTGGGTTTTGGTGGTGGGTTGTTTGACCATGAATCAATAAATAAAAACTTCACACACAGTAAGAATTCTCATGGCTTAAGACATGTCTTCAGCTATGTAAGCCTCAAGGATTCATTTAAAGGAGCTCACTTGTATTTCTTTTGACAGGTCTATGACTTTTCATTTCTCTTCTTCCAATCGTTACTGTTTTACCACTCTTTATGTCCTGCATCTGGGTTTATAAGATGCTACTGACCACACAAACATAATTTGATATCCTGTCTTTGGTTTCCTACTAAACCACAATACCATATATCCTATTTATTTTTCTCATTTTTCTGTCTTTTTTGTTTTTCTTTTATGTAATTCTCAGTCTCATATGAAAAAGCCCAACTCTCTCTGGTGCTGCACTAATGGTACTGAAACTCAGATCTACCTCTTAGAAATTGACACTCAGTTCCTTCTATTGACACAAATAATTATTTTTCTATAAACTTCCTCATTCTCCCATTATTGTTTTATGTTACAGCAGAATATTACTCTAATCCAGTCATTTTCAACCAATCTAATATAGCCCCAAAGTGGATTAGCCAGCAGGCACTGCTAGACTGCGCATCCATCGGTTGACAGCTATAAAATCCCTGGGTAATTAAATCCAGAGAAATATCCAGAAAGGGAAGGGAAAATTAATTTGTCTCCTACTTTTCCATCTGTTGCTGTTCACTCTATACGATTGGGGATCTCCTTGCCCTTTCTTCTTCCATCCACCCAAAGCTGGAAGTGGCTTCCACCCCTGGGGCAGAAGAAACAATGTTTTGAGAAATTGAACTAAGGGCAAGGAGGAGATGTCTGATCCCCCTATCCCCTCCTGTCCCTAGGCAGGAAGTTTCTGCAACAGTCCCACCAACACTACAGTACCTACAGTGGGTTTGCACCATGATGGCTACATCAATGTCAGTACAGAGAGGCACCCAACCCCATGGCTGGCATGTCCTGAGGGTGAGTGCTCTGTAAACCACCTGTAAACTGCCCTGAAAGCAGGACATTATATGACACCTTACTTTTACAGGGAGGTAAATTGAGTGTCCTCATACTACTACTAAACACCAACAGTGTCGTCCTTTGCGTGCACAGGCTTTTTCCCCATATTCACATTTCATCATGTGGACAAAATAAGGGGGTGAATGAGACTTTTTGTGTGAGTTTAATTTGTCCCTTTCTCTCTGCCTACCTTTTTCTTCCTTAAGTACATGTCACCAGAACGTGCAAGTGTGCGCGTTCTATAGTCATGATTTCTTGTAATCATGTTCCTTTTCTAAACAGTTTTTTCTTAGATTGCAGAACTTATCTTCAGAACAAAGAAGGAGCTTGAACTTGTATGTTTTGTTCATAACAGGATGTCTTCCTTCAAGCTGGCTAAACCCCACTATGCCAATGCTAATGCCAATGCTGCTTAGCATGAGCATTACTATTTCTACTCTTTGAGAAGGCTATTCACTATTTGTAATGAGTAAATATATATTTGCTATAAATATCTTCCATAGCATTTTCCATGTAATTAATTGCATTGTGATATTCATCTAACTGAATGTAACTGGTTATCAAGCACGCAGACTTTCCCTGCTGTATCAGCATCCCCCACCTTGTCTTTTCCTTCTGACATCATCAGAGCCACTACACTGCAAAAGCTGCTTAACTACCACTCTCAGCAGTGAGTCAAAAAAGTAAAACTTCAGTGAAAGTAAGAGGTCCATTTCTCCTTTAAGCTATGTGCCAGCAGAGCAGTTGGTAGGGATTAGTGTTTGAGGTTTTTTTCTCCTGCTTTAAGGAGTGGCTGTCGAAGTATGCTTGAGGAAACTACTTTGGCAGGGGAAGCGAAAAGGTTTTGTTAGTTGCTGTGTGTGCATGAGGTGGACAATGTAGCGCATTTTTGTCAGTCTGAAATAAAATAGCCTTTTTAATGGTGTGGACTCCTCCCTGCTGCCCAGAAGGTGCCTCGAACAATTGCAATGTTTGTGGGAGTTCTGCGGAGGGAGGAAGATGAAACAAGTCATGAGGCCTCCAAAGGGCTCAGGCTGCCTCATTCCACAGACCTTTAACTCTTGTCCTAACATTTTAAAATATTCTCTGACATATAAAAAACACCTAATTTTCTTCTCCTTGGACAATGAATAAGATAATATTACTCCTTACTTCTACAGATCCAGCTCTTCTGAAAGAGGCATACAACACCCCTCTTTCTCCAACACCAAAAAAGCCTTGTGCAGGGTATGGCTTTATTTCCAAATAAACTTGTAATTAAGCAGCATCCAAAGCAGGCCAATCCACAAATCTTGGCTTTCTAACTTGACATGCCTTAAAGCCAGAAGCACTGGAGGGACTGACAACTTGTAAGAGACCCTTGAAACAGGCATTGGCCCCCTACCACCACTCCCTGTCCTAAGCCTCACTATCTTCAGGGACTTACGCTCAGCTTCGCAATAAAATATATGAGTCTGAAGGGCTGGGAGAAGGTCTTTCATAACAAATTATAATCCCACTGAAATCAGTCATACTGAAGATACAATGCCATTTGTATATCTGGAAAGTATACGAGTATACCCGTCAGCTTTAAATAAGGGATTGCTACTTGAAGCATCTAAGTGTGATTACAGCTGCAAGAACATTTAGAAATGTAACCAGTGCTCACTGATGGTGTACTTTTGTGGTACTTTTGACAGTATCATTCATTAAACGATGCAGGGCAGCGTTTATGCACAGAAGTCGAGCTTCTCCAACTTAAGGTCTGACACTTAGATTTGTGTGCTTTGGCAGTGAAACCAAGATAGCCAATGCCAAGACAGAGCCTGAGCACAGATGAAGTAAAGTACCATGATGCTGTGTAATAGATGCAGTATCTTCCTGGAGACAGACCCCTGAGGGCACCAGATCCAACCCCTGACAGAGGCCAGTCAGCTTGACAAAATGGTCGAATTAAGGGTCTCCCCCTTTCATCTTATTTGCACTTCTCTCCAATCTGAAACTTCCTCTGACCTCCCCACTTCACAGCACACTCTGCAGAACATCTTTTTGTACACAACACTGAGGGGAAGGGTCCTTGGTTTTTAGCTGGAGGAGACTGACGTCAGACCTCACCAGGGTCTGCAGCTTCCTCCCAAGGGGCAATGGAGGGACAGCTCCAATCTCTGCTCTGTGTGACCAGGGACAGGACCCAAGGGAATGGCTGGAGCTGGGTCAGGGGAGGGTCAGACTGGATGTCAGGGAAAGGGTCTTCTCCCAGAGGGTGGTCAGGCACTGAACAGGCTCCCCAGGGAATGGGCACAGCTGCCACAGCTCCAGGAGACAACACTCTCAGGCACAGCATAGGATTGTTGGGGTGTTCTGTGCAGGGTCAGGGGTTGGACTTGATGATCCCTGTGGGTCCCTTTCAACTTGGAATATTCTATGATTCTGTAAGAAGAAAGGGGATGATGAGCGCTCAGTCCTGAGGAAGGAGATCCTTCTCTCTCGCAGGACAGCAAGATTTATGCCATGCATTGTGTTCCTTGGCTTATGCAAGGCACAAATTCATCCCTACCCCTCTTACTTCCATGAAATCCCAAACTGTTATCATACCTTAAAGGAGTATTTCAGTGCACAAGCGCAGTGTCAGACACACTGTACATAGTATCAGCCAATCTTTGCTTTTTAAAAGTAAACTTAGAATAAAACCTTGATTACCTGCATAATTAATCCCTCTTCACAGTAATTTGCATGCCTGAATAATTAAAGAATTAGGTTCTAAAAATGAAAAGCGAGCAAATCCTACATTTTTGTACTCGAAAAGCTGCAGCAGCAATCATGATAGTTCACAGCACATAAATAATTCAAACTGAGCTTCCTCGCCTTTATTTTTTTTCCTTGCAGAAATCCTCTTAGCGCTTCCTAATTAAATGAAAATACTTTATAAGCCATCACTTTGTGACATCACAAGAATATTTTAAACTCCAGATTAGACAAGCTGGATTTACATTTTCAGTATTTGCGATCTGATATTCAGGGACATTTAAAGGAACCATAAACCATCATAAAGAGGTGATAAAACGGGCGCGTACTTTTAAAGGAAAAAAAAAACCAAAAACGGGAAAGAGGCTGTATTGCACTGGTCAACTGAGTTTAACTCAACATTCATTTTACTTGCCAACTCTGCACTTTCGATTTGCACTGCTAAATTAAAAATTTTACAAAATCCTGACATAAATTATACACTCAGCAGGCGTGGCGGGCGGGGGCGGGGAGGCGTACACACTGCAGGACGCCAAGCCAGCGTTGAAAGATGACGCTTTCCCCACAGAATTACTAAATTTTACGTGTTTAACTGTCCCGGCGCCCCTGAGGGCCGTGACGGCTCCGTGAGGGCAGCAGGGGGCGCCCTCCGCCCGCCGTGCCGGGCTGGCAGAGCCCGCGCGCGGGGAACGTTCTCGAACGGCCCCGCGGCCGCCGTGAGGGGCCGGGCCGTGAGGAGCAGATCCGTGAGGGGCCACGCCATGTCCAGAGCCTTGGGAGGCTCCGGCGGCGTGTGGCTGCCGTGTCCTGGTTAAGCCCAGACGGACGGGAGGAAGCTCACTCGCTCCCGCCCTAGCACGAAGCTCGGACCGCCCCTCGGCCGCCCCGCTGCCGCCATGCAGCCGCTCAGCACTGCGATCCCGCCTGCCTCCATTTTCTCTGGGCTCCCCCCGCGGGCAGCCGTCCTCAGCCACCGCCCCCGCCGCCCTCAGCCCGCCCTTCCCTGCGGATCGAGCGGGATGGCACGGCCGAGTGCCGGGCAGCGGGATCCCTCCCGCCTGGCGAGGCGCAGAGCCCTCTCCGCTGTGAGGCGCAGGACCCAGCAGCCCACAGACATCTTCATTTCGATCCCCCCTCCGTCGGGGGACACAGGCGTGTTCGCTTGGAGGGCCGTGCCTGGAAACACAAGCTGGAAGAGGTCGCGGCTGTCCTCCCTTGTTGTCACCAATTTTTTTAAATCTTGGGTTCTCGGGACGCAGCGCTGAAGGGGCGCGCTGGACGCAGGGCTCTGTCTGCTCGCATGCTCCTCTGGGGGCTCCTGGGCTCCTCCGCAGCCCCCGGGAGGCTTGTGCCACTCTTGGATCTCTTCCCACCCCGTCCTCCGCTGTCCCTTTTAATGCGCAGGAGCGGTGGCTATGTAAAA